>JAUCBJ010002940.1:0-61217 GCA_032718475.1 Nemertoderma westbladi | reverse complement strand
ATAAAGTTGGGGTCATTATGCTCATTTTCATGGTATTTTTACTTCTACTTGTATAGCTGGCATGGACATGGAGTTTCGTGTTTGGAAGGCCTTTCCCTCTCTTCTCCAAGAGATCTGCTAATCTTTAATTAATTTATTATAGGCGTAAAGTTCTTGTAGAAGTTAAAGATAAGAACGCATTATCCCAGATGAGTAGTACAGGTACCATATTGGTTCATGTTATTGACGACAACGACAACTGGCCCATCTGGAACCCAGACGTTTCCTCCCCAGCTACAATTAATATCGACGAATGCATTGAGTTGAATACAATGTTCTATGAGGTTGGTCTATGTCAATATAGAAATAATGATATTGGTGTGGGATTATTGTTATTTATTAGGCTGTCTAATAGATTTTCACATTTTTCCCCTGACCTCGGTTTCGTTTTCATCTGTTCTGTTTTGAATTATAGAGTTTGTGCGAAATTGAATGTCATTTCCCAAAGGATACGGAAGGTAATTGACCGCTTCACACCAATCAAGGCAGTAGAGACAGGTCCTCCTATGGTAGCTGTTAAAGTAGCTGGCGAATCGCTGTTTCTGGTTATTTAATATATTTTTTTACTTGTTAACTGAAATACTGATTGATATTGGTTGTAACTGGGAATGTTGATTTTAGGGCGTCAAATCAACTATACTTAAATTTAGCTCTGCATATCCAAATATTTAATTTTTAATTTTCTGTCAAGGTGACCGCCACGGACGCTGATTTAGGTCTCAATGCCAGAGTGACATATCGGCTCACCCAGAATGCGGGTGGACTGTTCTTTATCGAGCCGAATCTCGGCTATCTCACGGCAGTTAAAGCGTTGGACAGGGACGCCGGTACCACTTCCCATGTTCTTAAGATCGAGGTAAATACATTGCGTGTATATACTGACGGCCAAAAGTACATCCTGACAAAAAGACGGACGGAAAAAAGTAACAAACGTTGAGACGGGCAAGGGGTCGAACGAGCTAAATTACAGACGGAGAAGCGTACGGTCGGACTATAGTACTGACGAACGGGCAGACTAAGGTTCAGACTGCTAGACACGAGAATCAAGACACTTTAAAATACGTTGCATGCTGATGGTTGCAAGAATTATACTATGCATGGTTTATTACAAAATAGAAACATCACGAAATGGTTACTAAGGAGAACATAAACTACTTATGAAGCTTTTGTAATTTGATATTTAATAAATGTGTAATATTGTTTGATAACTAACTTATTTGACAGGCTTGCGACACCGCCAAAGTAAAGGCGTGTACTGATGGAGCTAGTGGGAGGCCGGCAGAGTTTCAGTTAACTATTAATCTCAATGACTGCAACGATAACTCCCCCATCTTACAGAACCTACCTTATAATACATTCAGTGTGTTTGAAGACGCCGTTAAAGGTTTGTACATTAAACTGTAGTTGTTAAGATAGGTGGGGGGGGGGGGGGCTTTCGACGCAATCAAAATTCGTCCCTCTGGGGAAAATCGACGCAAATAACAGCTGATTGCTCCCAGAAATGTTCAATTGACTTAGTTTAGTTTATTGTCTTAGTTAGAATAACGTGCCACTGTAACCTACTCCTTTCCCTAAATTGATAATTTAACATTAATTTACCGAGGTGGAATTGTGTCAAGACCCCCCCCCCCCCAAACCCCCCCCTAACCCTAACCCCCCTAACCCTAACCCCCCTCACCCTAACCCCTACCCCCTGTTCCTCTTCTCAGTTTGTTTGATAATGAAATTTGATATATAACGTTGACAATGTAAATTATCTTTCTGGATCCTCGACAAGAAAAAATAAAGAAAGAATTCATAAACTCATAAATTTTATTAATATTTATTCTAGTGGTAGAATCTCAGAAGGGTTTATTTCTTTTAAATTGTTAGTGTTAGTTACAGTCGAGTTAGATCAATGAATAAATTAATTAATTACTTTATTTTTTTTACTTATTTTACTTTATTAATTACTTATAGCCGCTAAAGTAAGTGTATATGCAAGGTTGCTGTTGATGAAGTTTCTACGTGAATTGAATAGGTTTATTTTATTAGTAGTTGGTAATCTTGCAAGTTTTACTAACTTCCGTTGTTCCGTATTATTTTAGGTGTTATCATCGCGAACACTCAGACTAAGATTACAGCTACAGACCTAGATGACTCAGCCTCAGCATTCGGACAGATTGAGTATTACTTAACCGAAGGCACCCCTAACCTAATCCCTTTCGTAATGGATGTCACTAATGGAGAAATACGAATCTCCGACAACAATCTGCTAGACAGAGAAAAGGTGATTCTTACGATTCTTAAAAGTATCCGTCAAATTAATGATCATTGTTTTCGTTGTTTTATTTTAGTTTTCTTATTCGATGTGATTGACTGCATTGTACTGCGATATGAAATAGACCCCATACCGCGTGCTGCTCAAAGGCCACACAAAATCTATAATAGAATGCCATTATCAATAAGCCTAGGAGCCGCTATTTGTGACGGAGCAAGTTTTCTTTGACGCCCGTGAGCAACAACTTAAACGAACCACCCACGCCAGAAAATAACCCGACAACAATGTAATTGGCAGTCATTGTACATTGAACGGTTACATGGCGTGGTTCATATGTTTACATCGCGATATCTGCTTTACTAAAGCGGGTAAATTATTTCCAGGTTGGAGTTTACAACCTAAAGATGGAGGCGCGTGATAAAGGGACTCCTCCTAGAACTGCGGCGGCCGCCGTTGTCATAACAATTAGCGACATTAACGACAACGACCCAACATTCGGGGAGAAGAGTTTCACAGCCAGTCTGTTGGAGAACCGGCCGCTGGGAGTTTCTGTGGTTCAAGTGGCCGCGACAGATGCGGACAAACCTGGAAACGTTAATTCGGAGGTGTGTGAATGTTAAACTGTAATAATAACGCTGTACGTATTGGCACAGTGTTCCTTATGTATAACATTATACAATTATATTATATATGATCACTTTACAGCTCTAGAAGATTACATTACTAAGATAAATTGACCTTATAGTCGTCTTCATTGCAATGCAAACACAGGGGTTATAATTTCGGGTGATATATTTATTAATTTGGATTGGCAGATAGTCACATAGGCCTAAAATATACCGATGACGTTAATAGTAACGAGTCACAATTTTTCATTTGATCCCAAATACTCTATACTAATTTCTGATCCTCGTATCTATATTCACACTCACTATGTTCGTTCTCGTAACAAATCTGAAAGAATTCTAGTTACTTAACTTTTCGGTTATATTTTTTAAGCTCGTTTACGAAATCGGCACTACCCTGGCGGACGCCGGGGGTGGGAAACAGGCGCCGGCGCTGTTCTATATCGACTCTACGGACGGGACCGTTAGAACACAAAACAACGCGCTAGATTACGAAACCCTGGATTCAACCAAGGTAACATACACCACTAGGATGATGCAGGGCAGGCCGCATCTGCAACGCAATATACCCACTGCCATATAACAGAATCCATCTAAATTAAAATATAAATTCATCTAAATTATCCCGATCAGTGTCTTCTACAGACATTTCATGAATGTCAATGTCTCAAACAAAAGTGAGGTTTTTTGAGTGCCTACACGTATTCAACACTATTCGCACACTATTCGCCTTTAAGGGTTTGTTTTCAATGTAGTGTTTCAATGTTTCAATTTTTAAACATTATCGATGTAAGTGCTAAAATGCGCTTACTGTTGAAAATCATAATATAAAACAAAATACAAACAAAAACATGTTTATTGTTACTTAATTTGTTTCTGTTATTTGTTAACTTTTGTGAAATATAAATTTCGGCGAGCTAAACTTAATATATTTTGCAATTCGTTATGAATTTAGACGATAATATTTGAAATTATTGCCAAAGACAAAGGCGTTGAGAAAGACCTAACAACACCGTTAATTAGGACGGGAACGACAACTCTAACTGTAAGGATAACAGACCAGAACGATAACTGCCCGATATTCCAACCCTCACTTAATTACGTGTAAGTAGTGAGTTTAGCCTATATTATATTCAATATGCCAGCCCTATTAATTAATTACTTGAATTAATTATTAATTAATTATTACCTTAGTTCTGTAAGTTTAATACCTCCCAAATAACCGTAGGTTGTTTAAACATTATGTAAAGTTTCAAATTTTCAAATATCTACCAAATATATTAAACAAGGGGACAATTATACTGAGTTCTGAACTCTGTGATTGTTTAGGGAGTACATAGCGGCAGACATCCCTCCAACCGGGCCTGTTGTCACCGTGTTGGCCACGGATAAAGACAGCGCTGGTTACGGCACGGTTTACTACACAATGCCTCAGGCGTCTGTTGAGTTTCAGTTAGAAGGATTAACTGGCCATATAAAAGTCAGACCCAACGCCCAACTCGTCGCCAATCAGCAGGTAATTAGTTTCTACGATAACTTAGGCCTACACTAAACCGAAAGTAATTAATTTATCCGTATTATATATATTTATTCTTTTTTATTTAAAATATAAATATAATTATTTGAAACCAGATTGCATTTTTGTTTTAATTTTATATATTTTAACAAAGATTGAATGATCTTAGTAAATATGTTAAAAACATACTGTGAATGCGAACAGGAAAGGGGCATTTATGATATACCGGTAATTAACAATGTATGTTATTTTTTTTTTAGTATTCCCTAAGAATAGAAGCGAGTGACGGTGGAAGTCCACCTTGCCCGAACAATCCGCCGGAATCACAAGGATCCGTTACAATAAACACATTCAAATCGAGCGATAAGCTTATAAGTAAGTTAATAAGCTTATAAGTAAGTGTAATAAGCTTATAAGCAAGTTAATAAGCTTATAAGTAAGTTAATAAGCTTATAAGTAAGTTAATAAGCTTATAAGTAAGTTAATAAGCTTATAAGTAAGTTAATAAGCTTACAAGTAAGTTAATAAGCTTATAAGTAAGTTAATAAGCTTACAAGTAAGTTAATAAGCTTATACGTAAGTTAATAAGCTTATAAGTAAGTTAAAAAGCTTATAAGTAAGTTAATAAGCTTTTAAAAAGTTAATAAGCTTATAAGTAAGTTAATAAGCTTATAAGTAAGTTAATAAGCTGATAAGTAAGTTAATAAGCTTATAAGTAAATTAATAAGCTAATAAGTAAGTTAATAAGCTTATAAGTAAGTTAATAAGCTTATAAGTAAGTTAATAAGCTTATAAGTAAGTTAATAAGCTTATACGTAAGTTAATAAGCTTATAAGTAAGTTAATAAGCTTACAAGTAAGTTAATAAGCTTACACGTAAGTTAATAAGCTTATAAGTAAGTTAATAAGCTTATAAGTAAGTTAAAAAGCTTATAAGTAAGTTAATAAGCTTTTAAAAAGTTAATGAGCTTATAAGTATGTTAATAAGCTTAATAAGTAAGTTAATAAGCTGATAAGTAAGTTAATAAGCTTATAAGTAAGTTAATAAGCTAATAAGTAAGTTAATAAGCTTATAAGTAAGTTAATAAGCTTATAAGTAAGTTAATAAGCTTACGTTAATTAATAAGCGCATAATTAAGTTGATGGGCGCATAAAGTAAGTTAATAAGCTTATAAGTAAATTAATAAGCTCATAAGTAAGTTAATAAAGCTCATAAAGTAAGTTAATAAGCTTATAAGTAAGTTAATAAGCTTATAAGTAAGTTAATAAGCTTATAAGTAAGTTAATAAGCTTACAAGTAAGTTAATAAGCTTATACGTAAGTTAATAAGCTTATAAGTAAGTTAAAAAGCTTATAAGTAAGTTAATAAGCTTATAAGTAAGTTAATAAGCTTATAAGTAAGTTAATAAGCTGATAAGTAAGTTAATAAGCTTATAAGTAAATTAATAAGCTAATAAGTAAGTTAATAAGCTAATAAGTAAGTTAATAAGCTTATAAGTAAGTTAATAAGCTTATAAGTAAGTTAATAAGCTTATAAGTAAGTTAATAAGCTTACGTAAATTAATAAGCGCATAAATAAGTTAATAAACACATAAGTAAGTTAATAAGCTTGTAAGTAAGTTTATAAGCTTATAAGTAAGTTAATAAGCTTACAAGTAAGTTAATAAGCTTATAAGTAAGTTAATAAGCTTATAAGTAAGTTAAAAAGCTTATAAGTAAGGTAATAAGCTTTAAAAAGTTAATAAGCTTATAAGTAAGTTAATAAGCTTATAAGTAAGTTTATAAGCTGATAATTAAGTTAATAAGCTGATAATTAAGTTAATAAGCTGATAAGTAAGTTAATAAGCTTATAAGTAAGTTAATAAGCTTATAAGTAAGTTAATAAGCTTACGTAAATTAATAAGCGCATAATTAAGTTGATGGGCTCATAAAGTAAGTTAATAAGCTTTTACGTAAATTAATAAGCGCATAATTAAGTTGATAAGCGCATAAAGTAAGTTAATAAGCTTATAAGTAAGTTAATAAGCCCATAAATAATTTAATAAGCGCACAAGTAAGTTAATAAGCTTATACGTAAGTTAATAAGTGCATAATTAAGTTGATGGGCTCATAAAGTAAGTTAATAAGCTTTTACGTAAATTAATAAGCGCATAATTAAGTTGATAAGCGCATAAAGTAAGTTAATAAGCTTATAAGTAAGTTAATAAGCTTACGTAAATTAATAAGCGCATAATTAAGTTGATAAGCGCATAAAGTAAGTTAATAAGCTTATAAGTAAGTTAATAAGCCCATAAATAATTTAATAAGCGCACAAGTAAGTTAATAAGCTTATACGTAAGTTAATAAGTGCATAATTAAGTTAATAAGCTGATAAGTAAGTTAATAAGCTTATATGTAAGTTAATAAGCTTATAAGTAAGTTAATAAGCTTATAAGTAAGTTACTAAGCTTACGTAAATTAATATGCGCATAATTAAGTTGATAAGCGCATAAAGTAAGTTAATAAGCTTATACGTAAGTTATTAAGCGCATAATTAAGTTAATAAGTAAGCTCATGAGTATCGAGTTACAACATTATTACACGCGGGGGTCGATCACATTAACGAACTTATTTATCTCACTCAAATAAGGTCCATTGCTTTTATACATTTCGGCAATTGGCTATCAGTGGCCGTGTCACTACCACTTTACTGGAACTAAATTATTTAATTCAATTATTTCTTCTAGTCGTTACCGGTACTTCCCGCTCTATTTTGTCGATATTTTTCCTTTCTAAATTAAATTTCTCCGTTACAGAGATTAAGATGGCGATCAGTTTGGATCTGGGAAACGCGCGTAAAGGCGACATTGAAGCGGCGTTAACGGCAGCTATCCAGGCGAGGGGCTTCCCTAACGGGAAGATGAGCGTACATCATATAGATAGAAACGTGTTGGTAGATCCAACCGTTACCGCTAGGCGGCGTAGGCAAACCACTACGTTCAATGAGTGAGTTGGTTATTAGAGCCAGAACTGACAGGCTATTGGCTCCTTGAATTTCAGTTATTGATTATCATTACGTGTTTATTTATCTGGTTATTAATTTACCTTGAATAAAGGGGTAGCGAATATTTAATTACGTGTTTATGACCTTATAAGTCGCGCGAAAAATACGATACTTAAGAAATAATAATATATAAGTGATTCCATTATGTTGCACTGGTACAATATATTTAATCACATAACATAACTATGTTATTTGGTTTCAGGGAACAAACGATTACTGTTTACGTATCCGGAATTAAGGATTTATCCGACCCTCCAAACTATTTTACTAAAGAAGAACTTTTGGAGATATTCCGGGCTGATTCATCCGGAACGCCATCTGGTGCTATTTCCGACAGTAAGTTTGTCACAAATAAGTTAATGTCCGACAGTAAGTTAGTTACAAATAAGTTAATGTCTTACAGTAAGTTGGTCGGGGTTTAGTTAATATCCGACAGTAAGTTGGTCGGGACTTAGTTCATGTCCGACAGTAAGTTGGTCGGGACTCAGTTCATGTCCGACATTAAGTTGGTCGGGGTTTAGTTAATATCCGACAGTAAGTTGGTCGGGACTTAGTTCATGTCCGACAGTAAGTTGGTCGGGGTTTTGTTCATGTCCGACAGTAAGTTGGTCGGGATTTATTTCATGTCCGACAGTAAGTTGGACGGGATTTTTTTCATGTCCGACAGTAAGTTGGTCGGGATTTAGTTCATGTCCGACAGTAAGTTGGTCGGGGTTTAGTTCATGTCCGACAGTAAGTTGGTCGGGACTTAGTTCATGTCCGACAGTAAGTTGGTCGGGGTTTTGTTTATGTCCGACATTAAGTTGGTCGGGGTTTAGTTAATATCCGACAGTAAGTTGGTCGGGACTTAGTTCATGTCCGACAGTAAGTTGGTCGGGGTTTTGTTCATGTCCGACAGTAAGTTGGTCGGGATTTATTTCATGTCCGACAGTAAGTTGGACGGGATTTTTTCAATTCCGACAGTAAGTTGGTCGGGAATTAGTTCATGTCCGACAGTAAGTTGGTCGGGGTTTAGTTCATGTCCGACACTAAGTTGGTCGGGGTTTTCATTCATATCCGACATTAAGTTGGTCGTGATTTAGTTCAAGTCCGACAGTAAGTTGGTCGGGGTTTAGTTCAAGTCCGACAGTAAGTTGGTTGGGATTTTATTCATGTCCTACAGTAAGTTGGTCGGGATTTAGTTCATGTCCGACAGTAAGTTGGTCATTGTTTTTATTCATTTCCGACAATAAGTTGATCGGGGTTTAGTTCATGTCCGACAGTAAGTTGGTCGGGATTTCTTTCATGTCCGACAGTAAGTTGGTCAGGGTTTAGTTCATGTCTGACAGTAAGTTGTTCGGGGTTTATTTCATGTCCGACAGTAAGTTAGTCGGGATTTAGTTCATGTCCGACAGTAAGTTGGTCAGGATTTAGTTCTTGGCCGACAGTAAGTTGTTCGGAGTTTAGTTCATGTGCGACAGTAAGTTGGTCGGGATTTCTTTCATGTCCGACAGTAAGTTGGTCAGGGTTTAGTTCATGTCCGACAGTAAGTTGGTTGGAGTTTATTTCATGTCCGACAGTAAGTTAGTCGGGATTTGGTTTATGTCCGACAGTAAGTTAGTCGGGATTTAGTTTATGTCCGACAGTAAGTTGGCCAGGATTTCTTTCATGTCCGACAGTAAGTTGGTCAGGGTTTAGTTCATGTCCGACAGTAAGTTGGTCGGGGTTTATTTCATGTCCGACAGTAAGTTGGTCGGGATTTAGTTCATGTCCGACAGACAGTAAGTTGGACGGGATTTTTTTCATGTCCGACAGTAAGTTGGTCGGGATTTAGTTCATGTCCGACAGTAAGTTGGTCGGGGTTTAGTTCATGTCCGACAGTAAGTTGGTCGGGGTTTTCATTCATATCCGACATTAAGTTGGTCGTGATTTAGTTCAAGTCCGGCAGTAAGTTGGTCGGGGTTTAGTTCAAGTACGACAGTAAGTTGGTTGGGATTTTATTCATGTCCTACAGTAAGATGGTCGGGATTTAGTTCATGTCCGACAGTAAGTTGGTCAGGGTTTTATTCATTTCCGACAATAAGTTGATCGCGGTTTAGTTCATGTCCGACAGTAAGTTGGTCGGGATTTCTTTCATGTCCGACAGTAAGTTGGTCAGGGTTTAGTTCATGTCTGACAGTAAGTTGGTCGGGGTTTATTTCATGTCCGACAGTAAGTTAGTCGGGATTTAGTTCATGTCCGACAGTAAGATGGTCAGGATTTAGTTCTTGGCCGACAGTAAGTTGTTCGGAGTTTAGTTCATGTCCGACAGTAAGTTGGTCGGGATTTCTTTCATGTCCGACAGTAAGTTGGTCAGGGTTTAGTTCATGTCCGACAGTAAGTTGGTTGGGGTTTATTTCATGTCCGACAGTAAGTTAGTCGGGATTTAGTTTATGTCCGACAGTAAGTTGGTCAGGATTTAGTTCTTGGCCGACAGTAAGTTGTTCGGAGTTTTGTTCATGTCCGACAGTAAGTTGGTCGAGATTTTCATTCATGTCCGACAGTTAGTTAGTCGGAGTTTAGTTAATGTCCGACAGTAAGTTGGTCGGGTTTAGTTCAAGTCCGACAGTAAGTTGGTCGGGGTTTAGTTCAAGTCCGACAGTAAGTTGGTTGGGATTTTATTCATGTCCTACAGTAAGATGGTCGGGATTTAGTTCATGTCCGACAGTAAGTTGGTCAGGGTTTTTATTCATCTCCGACAGTAAGTTGATCGGGGTTTAGTTCATGTCCGACAGTAAGTTGGTCGGGATTTCTTTCATGTCCGACAGTAAGTTGGTCAGGGTTTAGTTCATGTCTGACAGTAAGTTGGTCGGGGTTTATTTCATGTCCGACAGTAAGTTGGTCGGGATTTAGTTCATGTCCGACAGTAAGTTGGTCGGGGTTTATTTCATGTCCGACAGTAAGTTGGTCGGGGTTTAGTTCATGTCCGACCTTAAGTTGGTCGGGATTTAGTTCATGTTTGACAGTAAGTTGGTCGGGATTTCTTTCATGTCCGACAGTAAGTTGGTCAGGGTTTAGTTCAAGTACGACAGTAAGTTGGTTGGGATTTTATTCATGTCCTACAGTAAGATGGTCGGGATTTAGTTCATGTCCGACAGTAAGTTGGTCAGGGTTTTATTCATTTCCGACAATAAGTTGATCGGGGTTTAGTTCATGTCCGACAGTAAGTTGGTCGGGATTTCTTTCATGTCCGACAGTAAGTTGGTCAGGGTTTAGTTCATGTCTGACAGTAAGTTAGTCGGGATTTAGTTCATGTCCGACAGTAAGATGGTCAGGATTTAGTTCTTGGCCGACAGTAAGTTGTTCGGAGTTTAGTTCATGTCCGACAGTAAGTTGGTCGGGATTTCTTTCATGTCCGACAGTAAGTTGGTCAGGGTTTAGTTCATGTCCGACAGTAAGTTGGTTGGGGTTTATTTCATGTCCGACAGTAAGTTAGTCGGGATTTAGTTGATGTCCGACAGTAAGTTGGTCAGGATTTAGTTCTTGGCCGACAGTAAGTTGTTCGGAGTTTAGTTCATGTCCGACAGTAAGTTGGTCGAGATTTTTATTCATGTCCGACAGTTAGTTAGTCGGAGTTTAGTTAATGTCCGACAGTAAGTTGGTCGGGTTTAGTTCAAGTCCGACAGTAAGTTGGTCGGGGTTTAGTTCAAGTCCGACAGTAAGTTGGTTGGGATTTTATTCATGTCCTACAGTAAGTTGGTCGGGATTTAGTTCATGTCCGACAGTAAGTTGGTCAGGGTTTTTATTCATCTCCGACAGTAAGTTGATCGGGGTTTAGTTCATGTCCGACAGTAAGTTGGTCGGGATTTCTTTCATGTCCGACAGTAAGTTGGTCGGGATTTATTTCATGTCCGACAGTAAGTTGGACGGGATTTTTTTCATGTCCGACAGTAAGTTGGTCGGGATTTAGTTCATGTCCGACAGTAAGTTGGTCGGGGTTTAGTTCATGTCCGACAGTAAGTTGGTCGGGACTTAGTTCATGTCCGACAGTAAGTTGGTCGGGGTTTTGTTTATGTCCGACATTAAGTTGGTCGGGGTTTAGTTAATATCCGACAGTAAGTTGGTCGGGACTTAGTTCATGTCCGACAGTAAGTTGGTCGGGGTTTTGTTCATGTCCGACAGTAAGTTGGTCGGGATTTATTTCATGTCCGACAGTAAGTTGGACGGGATTTTTTTCAATTCCGACAGTAAGTTGGTCGGGAATTAGTTCTTGGCCGACAGTAAGTTGTTCGGAGTTTAGTTCATGTCCGACAGTAAGTTGGTCGGGATTTCTTTCATGTCCGACAGTAAGTTGGTCAGGGTTTAGTTCATGTCCGACAGTAAGTTGGTTGGGGTTTATTTCATGTCCGACAGTAAGTTAGTCGGGATTTAGTTTATGTCCGACAGTAAGTTGGTCAGGATTTAGTTCTTGGCCGACAGTAAGTTGTTCGGAGTTTTGTTCATGTCCGACAGTAAGTTGGTCGAGATTTTCATTCATGTCCGACAGTTAGTTAGTCGGAGTTTAGTTAATGTCCGACAGTAAGTTGGTCGGGTTTAGTTCAAGTCCGACAGTAAGTTGGTCGGGGTTTAGTTCAAGTCCGACAGTAAGTTGGTTGGGATTTTATTCATGTCCTACAGTAAGATGGTCGGGATTTAGTTCATGTCCGACAGTAAGTTGGTCAGGGTTTTTATTCATCTCCGACAGTAAGTTGATCGGGGTTTAGTTCATGTCCGACAGTAAGTTGGTCGGGATTTCTTTCATGTCCGACAGTAAGTTGGTCAGGGTTTAGTTCATGTCTGACAGTAAGTTGGTCGGGGTTTATTTCATGTCCGACAGTAAGTTGGTCGGGATTTAGTTCATGTCCGACAGTAAGTTGGTCGGGGTTTATTTCATGTCCGACAGTAAGTTGGTCGGGGTTTAGTTCATGTCCGACCTTAAGTTGGTCGGGATTTAGTTCATGTTTGACAGTAAGTTGGTCGGGATTTCTTTCATGTCCGACAGTAAGTTGGTCAGGGTTTAGTTCAAGTACGACAGTAAGTTGGTTGGGATTTTATTCATGTCCTACAGTAAGATGGTCGGGATTTAGTTCATGTCCGACAGTAAGTTGGTCAGGGTTTTATTCATTTCCGACAATAAGTTGATCGGGGTTTAGTTCATGTCCGACAGTAAGTTGGTCGGGATTTCTTTCATGTCCGACAGTAAGTTGGTCAGGGTTTAGTTCATGTCTGACAGTAAGTTAGTCGGGATTTAGTTCATGTCCGACAGTAAGATGGTCAGGATTTAGTTCTTGGCCGACAGTAAGTTGTTCGGAGTTTAGTTCATGTCCGACAGTAAGTTGGTCGGGATTTCTTTCATGTCCGACAGTAAGTTGGTCAGGGTTTAGTTCATGTCCGACAGTAAGTTGGTTGGGGTTTATTTCATGTCCGACAGTAAGTTAGTCGGGATTTAGTTGATGTCCGACAGTAAGTTGGTCAGGATTTAGTTCTTGGCCGACAGTAAGTTGTTCGGAGTTTAGTTCATGTCCGACAGTAAGTTGGTCGAGATTTTTATTCATGTCCGACAGTTAGTTAGTCGGAGTTTAGTTAATGTCCGACAGTAAGTTGGTCGGGTTTAGTTCAAGTCCGACAGTAAGTTGGTCGGGGTTTAGTTCAAGTCCGACAGTAAGTTGGTTGGGATTTTATTCATGTCCTACAGTAAGTTGGTCGGGATTTAGTTCATGTCCGACAGTAAGTTGGTCAGGGTTTTTATTCATCTCCGACAGTAAGTTGATCGGGGTTTAGTTCATGTCCGACAGTAAGTTGGTCGGGATTTCTTTCATGTCCGACAGTAAGTTGGTCAGGGTTTAGTTCATGTCTGACAGTAAGTTGGTCGGGGTTTATTTCATGTCCGACAGTAAGTTGGTCGGGATTTAGTTCATGTCCGACAGTAAGTTGGTCAGGATTTGGTTCATGACCGACAGTAAGTTGTTCGGGGTTTAGTTCATGTCCGACAGTAAGTTGGTCGAGATTTCTTTCATGTCCGACAGTAAGTTGGTCAGGGTTTAGTTCATGTCCGACAGTAAGTTGGTCGGGGTTTATTTCATGTCCGACAGTAAGTTGGTCGGGATTTAGTTCATGTCCGACAGTAAGTTGGTCGGGGTTTATTTCATGTCCGACAGTAAGTTGGTCGGGGTTTAGTTCATGTCCGACCTTAAGTTGGTCGGGATTTAGTTCATGTTTGACAGTAAGTTGGTCGGGATTTCTTTCATGTCCGACAGTAAGTTGGTCAGGGTCTAGTTCATGTCCGACAGTAAGTTGGTCGGGCTTTATTTCTTGTCCGTCAGTAAGTTGGCCGGGATTTAGTTCATGTCCGACAGTAAGTTAGTCGGGGTTTAGTTCATGTCGGACAGTAAGTTGGTAGGGATTTAGTTCATGTCCGATGTAAGTTGGTCGGGATTTAGTTCATGTCTGACAGTATGTTTGTCTGGGTTTTTATTCATCTCCGACAGTAAAGTTGGTCGGGATTTAGTTCATGTCTGACAGTAAGTTGGTCGGGGTTTTTATTCATGTCCGACAGTTAGTTAGTCGGGGTTTAGTTAATGTCCGACCGTAAGTTGGTCTGGGTTTTTATTCATCTCCGACAGTTTAGTTCATGTCCGACAGTAAGTTGGTCGGGATTTTCATTCATGTCCGACAGTTAGTTAGTCGGAGTTTAGTTAATGTCCGACAGTAAGTTGGTCGGGATTTAGTTAATGTTCGGCAGTAAGTTTGTCTGGGTTTTTATTCATCTCCGACAGTAAAGTTGGTCCCGATTTAGTTCATGTCTGACAGTAAGTTGGTCGGGTTTTTTATTCATTTCCGACAGTTAGTTAGTCGGGATTTAGTTTATGTCCGACAGTAAGTTGGTCAAGATTTAGTTCTTGGCCGACAGTAAGTTGTTCGGAGTTTAGTTCATGTCCGACAGTAAGTTGGTCGGGATTTCTTTCATGTCCGACAGTAAGTTGGTCAGGGTTTAGTTCATGTCCGACAGTAAGTTGGTCGGGGTTTATTTCATGTCCGACAGTAAGTTGGTCGGGATTTAGTTCATGTCCGACAGTAAGTTGGTCGGGGTTTATGTCATGTCCGACAGTAAGTTGGTCGGGGTTTAGTTCATGTCCGACCGTAAGTTGGTCGGGATTTAGTTCATGTCCGACAGTAAGTTGGTCGGGGTTTATTTCATTTCCGACAGTAAGTTAGTCGGGATTTAGTTCATGTCCGACAGTAAGTTGGTCAGGATTTAGTTCATGGCCGACAGTAAGTTGTTCGGAGTTTAGTTCATGTCCGACAGTAAGTTGGTCGTGATTTAGTTCATGTCCGACAGTAAGTTGGTCGAGATTTTCATTCATGTCCGACAGCTAGTTAGTCGGAGTTTAGTTAATGTCCGACAGTAAGTTGGTCGGGTTTAGTTCAAGTCCGACAGTAAGTTGGTCGGGGTTTAGTTCAAGTCCGACAGTAAGTTGGTTGGGATTTTATTCATGTCCTACAGTAAGTTGGTCGGGATTTAGTTCATGTCCGACAGTAAGTTGGTCAGGGTTTATATTCATCTCCGACAGTAAGTTGATCGGGGTTTAGTTCATGTCCGACAGTAAGTTGGTCGGGATTTCTTTCATGTCCGACAGTAAGTTGGTCAGGGTTTAGTTCATGTCTGACAGTAAGTTGGTCGGGGTTTATTTCATGTCCGACAGTAAGTTGGTCGGGATTTAGTTCATGTCCGACAGTAAGTTGGTCAGGATTTGGTTCATGACCGACAGTAAGTTGTTCGGGGTTTAGTTCATATCCGACAGTAAGTTGGTCAGGATTTGGTTCATGACCGACAGTAAGTTGATCGGGGTTTAGTTCATGTCCGACAGTAAGTTGGTCGGGATTTCTTTCATGTCCGACAGTAAGTTGGTCAGGGTTTAGTTCATGTCCGACAGTAAGTTGGTCGGGGTTTATTTCATGTCCGACAGTAAGTTGGTCGGGATTTAGTTCATGTCCGACAGTAAGTTGGTCGGGGTTTATTTCATGTCCGACAGTAAGTTGGTCGGGGTTTAGTTCATGTCCGACCTTAAGTTGGTCGGGATTTAGTTCATGTTTGACAGTAAGTTGGTCGGGATTTCTTTCATGTCCGACAGTAAGTTGGTCAGGGTCTAGTTCATGTCCGACAGTAAGTTGGTCGGGCTTTATTTCTTGTCCGGCAGTAAGTTGGCCGGGATTTAGTTCATGTCCGACAGTAAGTTAGTCGGGGTTTAGTTCATGTCGGACAGTAAGTTGGTATGGATTTAGTTCATGTCCGATGTAAGTTTGTCGGGATTTAGTTCATGTCTGACAGTATGTTTGTCTGGGTTTTTATTCATCTCCGACAGTAATGTTGGTCGGGATTTAGTTCATGTGTGACAGTAAGTTGGTCGGGGTTTTTATTCATGTCCGACAGTTAGTTAGTCGGGGTTTAGTTAATGTCCGACCGTAAGTTGGTCTGGGTTTTTATTCATCTCCGACAGTTTAGTTCATGTCCGACAGTAAGTTGGTCGGGATTTTCATTCACGTCCGACAGTTAGTTGGTCGGAGTTTAGTTAATGTCCGACAGTAAGTTGGTCGGGATTTAGTTAATGTTCGACAGTAAGTTTGTGTGGGTTTTTATTCATCTCCGACAGTAAAGTTGGTCCCGATTTAGTTCATGTCTGACAGTAAGTTGGTCGGGTTTTTTATTTATTTCCGACAGTTAGTTAGTCGGGGTTTAGTTAATGTCCGACCTTAAGTTGGTCTGTGGTTTTATTCATCTCCGACAGTAAGTTGGTCGGGATTTAGTTCATGTCCAACAGTAAGTTGGTCGGGATTTTCATTCATGTCCGACAGTTAGTTAGTCGGAGTTTAGTTAATGTCCGACAGTATGTTGGTCGGGATTTAGTTCATGTCCGACAGTAAATTAGTTGGGGTTTAATTCATGTCCGACAGTAAGTTGGTCGGGATTTAGTTCATGTCCGACAGTAAGTTAGTCGGGGTTTAGTTCATGTCCGACAGTAAGTTGGTCGGGATTTAGTTAATGTTCGACATTAAGTCGTCCTGGGTTTTGATTCATCTCCGACAGTAAGTTGGTCGGGATTTAGTTCATGTCCGACAGTAAGTTGTTCGGGGTTTTGTTCATGTCCGACAGTAAGTTGGTCTGGGTTTTTATTCATGTCCGACAGTTAGTTAGTCGGGGTTTAGTTAATGTCCGACCGTAAGTTGGTCGGAATTTAGTTCATGTCCGACTGTAAGATGGTCGGGATTTAGTTCATGTCCGACAGTAAGTTGGTCTGGGTTTTTATTCATCTCCGACAGTAAGTTGATCGGGGTTTAGTTCATGTCGGACAGTAAGTTTGTCGGGATTTAGTTCATGTCCGACAGTAAGTTGGTCGGGATTTAGTTCATGTCCGACAGTAAGTTAGTCGGGGTTTAATTCATGTCCGACAGTAAGTTGGTCGGGATTTAGTTCATGTCCGACAGTAAGTTAGTCGGGGTTTAGTTCATGTCCGATAGTAAGTTGGTCGAGATTTAGTTCATGTTCGACATTAAGTTGGTCTGGGATTTTATTCATCTCCGACAGTAAAGTTGGTCGGGATATAGTTCATGTCAGACAGTAAGTTGGTCCGGGTTTTTTTCATCTATGACATTAAGTTGGTCGAGGTTTAGTTCATGTCGGACAGTAAGTTGGTCGGGATTTAGTTCATGTCCGACTGTAAGTTGGTCGTGATTTAGTTCATGTCCGAGTAAGTTGGTCTGGGTTATTTTTCATCTCCGACAGTAAGTTGGTCGGGATTTAGTTCATGTCCGACAGTAAGTTGGTCGGGGTTTAGTTCATGTCGGACAGTAAGTTGGTAGGGATTTAGTTCATGTCCGACTGTATGTTGGTCGGGATTTAGTTCATGTCCGACAGTAAGTTGGTCTGGGTTATTTTTCATCTCCGACAGTAAGTTGGTCGGGATTTAGTTCATGTCCGACAGTAAGTTGGTCGGGGTTTAGTTCATGTCCGACAGTAAGTTGGTCGGGATTTAGTTCATGTCCGATAGTAAGTTGGTCGGGGTTTAGTTCATGTCCGTAAGTAAGTTAGATATATAGTAAGTTGGTAATGTGTAGTATATTATGTGGCTGGTATATTGTATGTCAGGTAAGTAGAAGAGGATGGCTGTATAGTGGATAAATCATTAAAATACAATAATTCATAATGTTTTTTTCGTAGATGTGAACTTTAAAGATTTTAACGTGCTGAGTGTGGAGCCTGTAGAGGACCCATCATGGACAGACTTCTGGACTACAGCAGGCGGTATTGCTCTCATAGTATTCCTTGTGCTCCTCGCCATTCTACTTATTATTTTACTAATTATATTAATCTGGTATTTCTGTTTCAAGAAGAAAGGAAAAACTGGGGAAGGCAAGGCGTAAGTCAATCAATATAATGCCTTGCATTTCTTCAGGTGTTTTTCATGTAGATTCGATTAAGATTGTGAAAATACCGATAATTGTAACGGACTAATCAATCCTCGGGGTCATATGATAAATAGCTAATAATGCCAATATAAATATAGATAAACCATTACGCCTTACGCATTGCGCACAGCTATATTTATTTATAATTGACGCATTGTGCACAGCTATATTTATTTATAATTGACGCATTGTGCACAGCTATATTTATTTATAATTGACGCATTGTGCACAGCTTTATTTATTTATAATTGACGCATTGTGCACAGCTTTATTTATTTATAATTGACGCATTGTGCACAGCTATATTTATTTATAATTGACGCATTGTGCACAGCTATATTTATTTATAATTGACACATTGTGCACTGCTATATTTATTTATAATTGACGCATTGTGCACAGCTATATTTATTTATAATTGACGCATTGTGCACAGCTATATTTATTTATAATTGACGCATTGTGCACAGCTATATTTATGTATAATTGACACATTGTTCAGCAGCTATATTTATTTATAATTGAGGTTTTCTTGTTCCAGAACAGTCATATTGTACATATTATTTACATTGAATTTGTTTGATATAAAACGAGATTTCGGTATTTATATATATAGGAAACCGAAAGCGGCGGCAGCCCCTGCGAAAGGCAAAGCGGAAAAACCGACAGCAAACGGACGGCAAAGTCAGAGGAAGCCAGACGGTAGTAGTAAACAACAACAACAACAAGGACAATTAAAGCAAAAAGGGACAGCACCAGTAGTTGCTCCAGTTCCTATAGTAAGTGTAGTTGCTCCAGTTCCTATAGTAAGTGTAGTTGCTCCAGTTCCTATAGTAAGTGTAGTTGCTCCAGTTCCTATAGTAAGTGTAGTTGCTCCAGTTCCTATAGTAAGTGTAGTTGCTCCAGTTCCTATAGTAAGTGTAGTTGCTCCAGTTCCTATAGTAAGTGTAGTTGCTCCAGTTCCTATAGTAAGTGTAGTTGCTCCAGTTCCTATAGTAAGTGTAGTTGCTCCAGTTCCTGTAGTAAGTGTAGTTGCTCCAGTTCCTATAGTAAGTGTAGTTGCTCCAGTTCCTATAGTAAGTGTAGTTGCTCCAGTTCCTGTAGTAAGTGTAGTTGCTCCAGTTCCTATAGTAAGTGTAGTTGCTCCAGTTCCTATAGTAAGTGTAGTTGCTCCAGTTCCTTAGTAAGTTAGTTGCTCCAGTTCCTATAGTAAGTGTAGTTGCTCCAGTTCCTATAGTAAGTGTAGTTGCTCCAGTTCCTATAGTAAGTGTAGTTGCTCCAGTTCCTGTAGTAAGTGTAGTTGCTCCAGTTCCTATAGTAAGTGTAGTTGCTCCAGTTCCTGTAGTAAGTGTAGTTGCTCCAGTTCCTATAGTAAGTGTAGTTGCTCCAGTTCCTATAGTAAGTGTAGTTGCTCCAGTTCCTATAGTAAGTGTAGTTGCTCCAGTTCCTGTAGTAAGTGTAGTTGCTCCAGTTCCTATAGTAAGTGTAGTTGCTCCAGTTCCTATAGTAAGTGTAGTTGCTCCAGTTCCTGTAGTAAGTGTAGTTGCTCCAGTTCCTATAGTAAGTGTAGTTGCTCCAGTTCCTATAGTAAGTGTAGTTGCTCCAGTTCCTATAGTAAGTGTAGTTGCTCCAGTTCCTATAGTAAGTGTAGTTGCTCCAGTTCCTATAGTAAGTGTAGTTGCTCCAGTTCCTATAGTAAGTGTAGTTGCTCCAGTTCCTATAGTAAGTGTAGTTGCTCCAGTTCCTATAGTAAGTGTAGTTGCTCCAGTTCCTATAGTAAGTGTAGTTGCTCCAGTTCCTATAGTAAGTGTAGTTGCTCCAGTTCCTATAGTAAGTGTAGTTGCTCCAGTTCCTATAGTAAGTGTAGTTGCTCCAGTTCCTATAGTAAGTGTAGTTGCTCCAGTTCCTATAGTAAGTGTAGTTGCTCCAGTTCCTATAGTAAGTGTAGTTGCTCCAGTTCCTATAGTAAGTGTAGTTGCTCCAGTTCCTATAGTAAGTGTAGTTGCTCCAGTTCCTATAGTAAGTGTAGTTGCTCCAGTTCCTATAGTAAGTGTAGTTGCTCCAGTTCCTATAGTAAGTGTAGTTGCTCCAGTTCCTATAGTAAGTGTAGTTGCTCCAGTTCCTATAGTAAGTGTAGTTGCTCCAGTTCCTATAGTAAGTGTAGTTGCTCCAGTTCCTATAGTAAGTGTAGTTGCTCCAGTTCCTATAGTAAGTGTAGTTGCTCCAGTTCCTATAGTAAGTGTAGTTGCTCCAGTTCCTATAGTAAGTGTAGTTGCTCCAGTTCCTATAGTAAGTGTAGTTGCTCCAGTTCCTATAGTAAGTGTAGTTGCTCCAGTTCCTATAGTAAGTGTAGTTGCTCCAGTTCCTATAGTAAGTGTAGTTGCTCCAGTTCCTATAGTAAGTGTAGTTGCTCCAGTTCCTATAGTAAGTGTAGTTGCTCCAGTTCCTATAGTAAGTGTAGTTGCTCCAGTTCCTATAGTAAGTGTAGTTGCTCCAGTTCCTATAGTAAGTGTAGTTGCTCCAGTTCCTATAGTAAGTGTAGTTGCTCCAGTTCCTATAGTAAGTGTAGTTGCTCCAGTTCCTATAGTAAGTGTAGTTGCTCCAGTTCCTATAGTAAGTGTAGTTGCTCCAGTTCCTATAGTAAGTGTAGTTGCTCCAGTTCCTATAGTAAGTGTAGTTGCTCCAGTTCCTATAGTAAGTGTAGTTGCTCCAGTTCCTATAGTAAGTGTAGTTGCTCCAGTTCCTATAGTAAGTGTAGTTGCTCCAGTTCCTATAGTAAGTGTAGTTGCTCCAGTTCCTATAGTAAGTGTAGTTGCTCCAGTTCCTATAGTAAGTGTAGTTGCTCCAGTTCCTATAGTAAGTGTAGTTGCTCCAGTTCCTATAGTAAGTGTAGTTGCTCCAGTTCCTATAGTAAGTGTAGTTGCTCCAGTTCCTATAGTAAGTGTAGTTGCTCCAGTTCCTATAGTAAGTGTAGTTGCTCCAGTTCCTATAGTAAGTGTAGTTGCTCCAGTTCCTATAGTAAGTGTAGTTGCTCCAGTTCCTATA
This sequence comes from Nemertoderma westbladi, assembly GCA_032718475.1. Lineage (NCBI taxonomy): Eukaryota > Metazoa > Xenacoelomorpha > Nemertodermatida > Nemertodermatidae > Nemertoderma > Nemertoderma westbladi. The sequence goes on along the minus strand of JAUCBJ010002940.1, from coordinate 40,228 downwards.
GTAAGTGTAGTTGCTCCAGTTCCTATAGTAAGTGTAGTTGCTCCAGTTCCTATAGTAAGTGTAGTTGCTCCAGTTCCTATAGTAAGTGTAGTTGCTCCAGTTCCTATAGTAAGTGTAGTTGCTCCAGTTCCTATAGTAAGTGTAGTTGCTCCAGTTCCTATAGTAAGTGTAGTTGCTCCAGTTCCTATAGTAAGTGTAGTTGCTCCAGTTCCTATAGTAAGTGTAGTTGCTCCAGTTCCTATAGTAAGTGTAGTTGCTCCAGTTCCTATAGTAAGTGTAGTTGCTCCAGTTCCTATAGTAAGTGTAGTTGCTCCAGTTCCTATAGTAAGTGTAGTTGCTCCAGTTCCTGTAGTAAGTGTAGTTACTCCAGTTCCTGTAGTAATTATATATATATATAAAAATGTCATTGTGTTTCTGAATTTTTCTAATTTTTCTATAATTTCGAATTCAATTTCTTCTTTATTTCCTCCCGTGTAGAAATCTGGTCAAACTGCCGCACCACCAGCTCAAAAGGCGTCGATATCGGGGAAAAAACCAGAAAAACCAGACGATAAAAAATCAGACGAAAAAAGCGCCAGTAAGCCCGCCGAAAAAAGCGCCAGTAAGCCGGCCGATAAAGGCGGCAGTGGTGGCTTTGATGGAAAAGCTGTTGATCCAGGTTGGCATATTTAAATCCCGTTGTGTCATGTTAATCTCATTCCCTACAATGTCACAATTATTAATATTGAATTAACATACTACTAGGATCGGCATGCTGCATTGCAGCTGCAATTTTTAAGAATGCTGTGCCGGCTTGTCGACAAAATTCCCAACAACTCCCTATCACCCATGACATTTGCTAGATCATCCGCATCTTCAAGGCCAGTGTCCTTTAAGACGCGTCTCAAGAAAGTCATGGGCTGTCCACCATGCTTATTCACTCCATGAGGCTGCCAAAGTACAAGATTATGCACTGGCTGGTCCTCACGGCGAAAGCAATGTCCTGCAAAGCGGAGGCGATTTTGTTCTAGTGTCAAGCTTGGGGGAACCAATGCGACACCTCCAATGTTATATAGTGTCTGGTTGGAGATGTGTGCATTGTACTTGACACTGTGAACCCGGCGTAGCATTCTTGTCAATGTGCCATCCAGAGATTTGGTGTCCTCAGCTGTTAGAGCCCAGTATGGACTCCCATAGAGGAGTACTGGAACTACTGCTGCTCTAATCGGACCTTAAGTTTCCGATTAATTCTCTGTGACTTCCAAATCCTGGAAAGCCTATTCAAGGCTGCCCATGCCATTCCCTTACGTATTCGAAGGTCCTCATCTGACTTCCGGATCCATGATCCCAGGTAACAGAAGTCGTCCACATGCTCAAGCATACCATCCTTTGAGCTTATGCTCATCCGGTCAGATACTTGCTGAGGACTTTCAAAGTTAACTGTCAAAATTTTGGTCTTTCTAGAGTTATTAAAAAGACAAACAATAGAAGCAGCATGTTCTAATGAGCTGAGGAGCCGTTGGGCTCCCTCTAGTTATTCTGAGTGATTCTAGTGAAGGCTGCATCTACGTCCCTAAACAGGCAGTACTCTGTTAATTTACAGGAGCTAATAAACCAACAGGTTGATGCCATCAATGATGCTGACGACAGCAGGCAATCATCCCAGGCATGGAGATCGATCAACTTGCTTGCTGGTCGAAAAAGCCAACCAACCACCAAGGTTAAGGCTGAATCACCAGCCGATCGCCTCAATGGTTGGAAGGTCCACTTTGAAAAGCTCCTCAATAATGACAGGGTATTGCCTGATAACTTTATAGAAGTAAAAGTGTCTGAGTCTGTACTCCCAGATATTCCCATTGGTGATATCTCCTTTGCAGAAGTGAAGGCTGCTGCAAAGAGCATTAAGACCAATCGTACCAGTGGAATCGATGGTGTTCCCCCTGAGGTCTTTAAAATACCTGAGTGTTTAAAGCTCATATGTCCCATCATAGTAGACATGTACCGAACAACAAGAGTCCCACAAGAGATGAAAACAAATAAGTTGGTGCCAGTTCCCAAGAAGGGCAACCTAACACTCTATGGTTCTTTTCGGGGAATCTCATTGATCTCGATTGCTGCAAAGCTATACAATAGAATTCTATTAAATCGCATCAGGGATCCCATTGAGAGACTGCTCCGTGGAAATCAGAATGGGTTCCGTAAAGGTCGTCGGACCATGGAGCCCATTTTGGCACTTAGAAGGATAATTGAAGAGTTATCAAAAAAGAAAGACAGGCATCTGGCTGTTATCTTTGTTGACTTCTTCAAGGCCTTTGATTCAGTCTCTCGCTCACGTATGTTCAGCATACTTTCATTATATGGGATTCCTGATGAAATTATTGCAGCAATCAGATCAGTATACGATGGTCCGACAACATTTGTGTCTACTGTTGACGGTGACACAGAACCATTTGAAGTGTTATGGGGCGTCCTCCAGGGAGACACACTTGCACCATTCTTGTTCATAATTGTGGTTGACTATGTTATGTTCTACGCATGTCCTTAGATCATCATAATGATGATGGGGTGATGATAACTCCACCTACTGGCTCCAGAAGTCGAGGAAATCCTGTCAAGTACCTAACTGATCTAGACTTTGCTGATGACTTAGGAGTACTCTCAGAATCACTAGAGGGAGCCCAACGGCTCCTCAGCTCATTAGAACATGCTGCTTCTAGTGTTGGTCTTTTTATTAACTCCAGAAAGACCAAAATTTTGACAGTTAACTTTGAAAGTCCTCAGCAAGTCTCTGATCGGATGAGCATAAACTCAAAAGATGGTATGCTTGAGCATGTGGACGACTTCTGTTACCTGGGATCATGGATCCGGAAGTCAGGTGAGGACCTTCGAATACGTAAGGGAAAGGCATGGGCAGCCTTGAATTGGCTTTCCAGGATTTGGAAGTCACCGAGAATTAATCGGAAACTTAAGGGGTCCAATTATATACTCCTCTACGGGAGTCCATGCTGGGCTCTAACTGCTGAGGACACCAAATCTCTGGATGGCACATTCACAAGAATGATACGCCGGGTTCATTGTGTCAAGTACAATGCACACATCTCCAACCAGAGACTATATAACATTGGAGGTGTCTCATTGGTTCCCCCAAGCTTGACACTAGAACAAAATCGCCTCCGCTTTGCAGGACATTGCTTTCGCCATGAGGACCAGCCAGTGCATAATCTTGTACTTTGGCAGCCTCATGGAGTGAATAAGCATGGTGGACAGCCCATGACTTTCTTGAGACGCATCTTAAAGGACACTGGCCTTGAAGATTCGGCATTCAAGCAAATGTCATGGGTGATAGGGAGTTGTGGCGGTGCAATTTTGTCGATAAGCCGGCACAGTATTCTTAAAAATGCAACTGCAATGCAGCACGCCGATCCTAGTAGTAGTAGCAACAGGTAGATCAACATCTGCCTGACCAGGCCATATACCCTTGTAGCCAAGTATATGGGTCCTTAATCCAGGACCAAGGGCGTCCTTATCCCAGAACGAAGGGGGTCCTACTTACAGGACCAGGTCTTTATGCTGCATGGAGGTGGCAAGTTTTCTTGATCAATATGACCTGACTTGACCTGACCATAGAGTAAAGTAAAGTAATGTTATTAACATAAAGTATTGTTATCGGTAAAAACCAATTTTTGTGATACTACTTTCAATTAACGGAGATTCAACTATTATCTCTGAGTGTGTTGAGTAGATTTTTCTAATCTTAATAACTAACTTTAGAACATCTACATACATACAGTGTATTAGAACATGTGTTATAAACATTATTGTTTCAGAAAATGTTTAGAATTACATAAATTTATATGTTTATAAAATTATATGTTATTGTTAGTTAATTATTTCAATATTATTTTTCAGTTACTGGCAAAGAATATGAATACAATAGCGTTACAGGCGAACGACGCTGGAGTAAGAAGTGAAGATTCAAACTCAGTCAAACTTTTGTAAATAATATTTTTATTTTTGTAAATGTATTGGACTATAAGTTGGTGCTGTTATTATTATATTTTTCTTAAATTTTATATCATGTAAATCCGTACTATTATCTCAAACAAAAGAGAATTACTGTAATAAATAATTAATTATTGTCTTTGAATAATTTCAAATTCAGGTAAATTTTACATTTTATTTATAAATTGGCGCCTCAAGGTGCATTATATTGTTTACAAAGCCTCTCCATTTATTGTTTTACAGTTATATTTAGTGACTTTCTTTGGGACGTTATAATTAAAAAACAACCCAGCATTATTTGCTGTTACATATAGAGAGATGGAAAATCTGAACATTGAAATGAAAGTTATCGTATTGGGAAACTACATCTCTCACGATGCCGAAAGAGTCGCCAATAATACGATTTCGGGGAAAACCAGGGGAAACTTTTTATATGTGTGATTAATAAGTGCGAGATGTCATAAAGTAAGTTTATAAGTTATGGCAACGTAAAGTTACTGAGTTATATCGAATAATAGTGAAATAATTCCTAGTTTGTGAGTTCTTTACAATTAAACTATACTGAAAGTAATTGTTTTTCCAGTGTCTTATTATATTATTATATATTATATTAATATATTATATATTATATAATTAATAATTATATAATTATTATATAATTATATATATTTTTATAAATATATTATATTAATATTATATATATTAATATTATATTATATTATTATATTACATAGCAACGACGAATTTAGCATAGCAACGTGGTACATATCTTAGCAAGGGAGCGCTTTTGACAGAAATAACAAGTTTTTTCTTAGAGCGTTGAATATGTGAGGCAATATATCCTTAGCAACAGCAATTTTTGCATAGGTACGAGGAATTTTGCTCTGCTGGGTTAAATTTGGTAGAGATATTGGGAATTTTTTCAAAAGAACATAGTCCTGGAATATAGTGTCGTTATTCAGGTACCTGCCCCCCCCCCCCCCCTCCCCAAGTTTTTCTATAAATCTTAATGAGATTTCATGATTAATTATTGATTAATGAGAATATGGTGTATATTTTTAATCGAATAAAATAAGCTTGCGCCGGTGTAAAACCATGCAACTTTAGAATGCCCATATCTCTGCTGTTTTATGACGAAATTCAGATTGTGATACAATTTGGAATCCTTGCATGGCCAGCTTTCCATCAATATCAACAAATCGCTATAAGGTTGAAGAATAACTGCGGTGTAACTGGCACAATACCGATGGAGACACCTCTTTCAAACGCTTGTAGCTAAAGAATGAAAGCAAAAATAAAAATTCTGGATCACCCAGCAAGAGGAGGGAGGTGAAACTATCTCTGTTTCAAATTCCATGCAATCTCATTAAGATTTATAGGAAAATTTGGGGGGGGGGGGGGGGGGGCAGGTACCTTAATAACGACACTATATTCCAGGACATGGTGTATATACATACATGCCTATTGCATTGGTGCTCAGCTACTTAAGAGATAAACAAATGTTCCAGAATATTAAGATGTACCGGGTGTATAATAAATAAAATAAAAGAGCCCTCAACAGGTGCAAAACCATGCAACTTCGAACGCGCATATCTGAGCTATTTTGCGACGAAATTATGATTGTGTTACGTATTAGGAATCCTTGCACGGTCAGCTTTTTCATAGTACCAACAAATCACTATAAGGTTGAAGAATAACTTTGCTGTTACGTGTAACTGGTGCAATATCGACTAAGACACTTTTTTTGAGATGCTTGTAGCTACAGAAACAAAGCGAAAATAAAAATTCTGGCTCACCCAGGAAGTAGGAGGGAGGTGAAACTATCTATTTCAAATTTCATTCAATCCCATTAAGATTTGTAGAAAAATTTGAAGGGTCCAGGTACCTGCCAGGAACATCATCCAACACCATCAATAATGATTTGGCTAACAACATTTCAGTAGATGTTCTCAGGGACATGGAGAAGGGCAATTCCATCCTTACGGACTCACATTCATACGCAATTTTCGAAATTAATTGACATATTTAATTAATAACTTTACAATATAAATAACATTTACCTATGGTGGCTGATGGATTAATGGTACATCTCTACTTTGACTTAGAAAAGAGTTGTATCTCATTACATTCATAGGATATTGTAATCATAGTGCCCGTTACGGACTCACATGCAAATGGATAAAGAAAAATTACCCAATTTTTTTTGTCAAATTATCTTGAAATATTTAACGCCATACGTTATAACTTTCACAATACGAGGTAGATACATCAAATTTTGTAAATTTGTAAGTTAATAGCAGAAACATATGGTGGCAAACCTCATTTATAGAGAAATTGTTCGTTACGGACTCACAGAAAAAAATGTTACGGACTCACACTTGAAATCGTTATGAACTCGTTATATTGTTTTGACAAAAAGAGCAACGACCAATGAATGTTTATGGTGTTTATTCAATAAATATATTTATTACTTATATACCTTTCACAATGTACCTTAAGAATCACTATTAGACATATCTTTAGTAGTGTTCATGAAGTTATAAGGTACATCATATCTATGAGATTGAGTAGGCATATTTGGTGTGTGTAATTGTGTATAGTAGTGTATATTTAATATCCTATAAGTTCATATGACCATAATTTGTTAAAATGACCAATTTCTAATTCTTTAACAACATAAATACCACGTTCACGGAAAACCATAACTTGCAGCTCTTGCGAAACGGCGTATCATTGGGTGACGATTTGGACCATCGCAAACCGTCCCATTTTGGCACGTAGAAGGATAATAGAAGAGTTATCAAAAAAGAAAGACAGGCATCTGGCTGTTATATTTGTTGACTTCTTCAAGGCCTTTGATTCAGTTTCTCGCTCACGTATGTTCAGCATACTTTCATTATATGGGATTCCTGATGAAATTATTGCAGCAATCAGATCAGTATACGATGGTTCGACAACATTTGTGTCTACTGTTGACGGTGACACAGAACCATTTGATGTGTTATGGCGGCGTCCTCCTGGGAGACACACTTGCACCATTCTTGTTCATAATTGTGGTTGACTATGTTCTACGTATGTCCTTAGATCATCATAATGATGATGGGGTGATGATAACTCCACCTACTGGCTCCAGAAGTCGAGGAAATCCAGCCAAGTACCTAACTGATCTAGACTTTGCTGATGATTTATTATTAACTCCAGAAAGACCAAAATTTTGACAGTTAACTTTGAAAGTCCTCAGCAAGTCTCTGATCGGATGAGCATAAGCTCAAAGGATAGTATGTTTGAGCATGTGGACGACTTCTGTTACCTGGGATCATGGATCCGGAAGTCAGGTGAGGGAGGACCTTCGAATACGTACGGGAAAGGCATGGGCAGCCTTGAATAGGCTTTCAAGGATTTGGAAGTCACCGAGAATTAATCGGAAACTTAAGGTCCGATTATTTAGAGCAGCAGTCGTTCCATTACTCCTCTATGGGAGTCCATGCTGGGCTCTAACTGCTGAGGACACAAAATCTCTGGATGGCACATTCACAACAATGCTACGCCGGGTTCATTGTGTCAAGTATAATGCACACATCTCCAACCAGACACTATATAACATTGGAGGTGTCTCATTGGTTCCCCCGAGCTTGACACTAGAACAAAATCGCCTCCGATTTGCAGGACATTGCTTTCGCCGTGAGGACCAGCCAGTGCATAATCTTGTACTTTGGCAGCCTCATGGAGTGAATAAGCATGGTGGATAGCCCATGACTTTCTTGAGACGCATATTAAAGGTCACTGGCCTTGAAGATTCGGATGATCTAGCAAATGTCATGGGTAATAGCGAGTTGTGGCGGCGCAATTTTATCGACAAGCCGGCACAGCATTATTAAAAATGCCGATCGCAGTTGTATCTTGAGAATGAATAAAAAAATTGATTAGCTTATAATCATAGCATTATAATAATCAAAGAATGCAACAAGTTGGTCACTATGTATTTACTACAAACATGAACAGAAAATGTGATCAAATGTTCCAACACCTTAGTAGTACAAATAGGCTTAGTAACAATGATTTGACACACAACATTTTGAATACAATACATAAAAATCAATAAACGTTAAATTAGTGAAACCAATATATAAGTTAAAAACATATATATGAATAGTTAGTGTAAATAGCTATAACGAAGTATAGTCTATGTAATAAATAACAATAACAATGTACGATCTATAATAATGTAACAAAACACTTTTCACCAATAAAACACACTTTCAAATTAGTTAATAAGACCCTGGATTTTGGTTGGTATTCATAAATGAGAGTCTAATACAATATTGAGTGGTAATATTGTTGCTTCAGGTGTAGGGATCACAAAAATGATTGATTTTCCAGTCCTTCCTGTCTCTAGTGTGTCTTTATAAAAATAGAAATATAATGACAATGACACTCATCATTGTTGTGGCTTTGCCGGCTCCATTAGCGGGAGTAGTAATCATTGGTGTTATTGTTGTGGTGAGATCTTTAAACCAAACATAGGACGAGCACTGCTCTGTAGAACAACACTGACTTTGGCAATGCTCATATATGTTGCCAACGTCTTCGTCCTCATCAAAGCTATCTATAATGGAATGCAAGAGAGCAATCACCTCATCTTTGTAATTTTTGAATTTACTGTCGAGGAGTGGTTGGCATTGATCTTCTGTAAGCGCCTTACATTGCCCTTGCTTCCTGTAGCAACTCATGTGCACAATGTCAGTAGTAAATTCTGAATTATATTTCACCGCTTTCGATGTGTAACTGATAGTGCCGCACTCATAGCATTCTACCTCAGATATCCGTGGATTTTTTAGAATGTAATGGCCCGGAAGAAACTCCCAGTTGCCCCCGGTTCCAAGCAACTCACGTCTTGTCTGATATTCTTTGATTATCCTTTCATTTCCTGAAGAAATGTTTAAATATGTTGACTCTTCACATGAGAGGATTTGGCAGCAACTGACTGCTACTTGCAATGATATGCAATATTGGTAGAGCAGTAACATTCTTTAATCTTCTCTAATCTCATATATTTGCACCACTTTAGATAGTAGTTCCACTATTACAATATTCCACTTCACTATTATTAACATTCACAAAGTATACTGGAGTTTATTCATTATTAGAAATAATTGGCAAGGATGTATTATATTGGCAAGGATAATTGGCAAATATTATTCAAAGTGAGTTTGTTAAATAGACCATTTGTCTTCCATTGCTATTTCCTTCATGTAGTAATTTAATTCATGTAGCTATATTCATTTACGCATGAGTATACAGGAAGTATCAATAATTGAATTATAATAATAATAGCGCATATTACTGTAAATGAATGATGTGTATGTATGTATGTATGTATGTACAGTATGTATGTATGTATATATTTAAGTATGCATAACACCGAACTGTAGATTATCAGTCACTAAGAATTGATTATCTATGGATATGGAAATAAGTTTGAAAAAATAATCAGAGATTTGCTTGTCTGTATATAATTGATTTACCTCAAGAGGTGCGTCTTAAAACACAATTATTATGCATTACTAACCACTTGGGTTGGTGACCAATATTGTAAAGTTATTTATACAATTTCTGGAAATTCAACGTCGATTACGAATACTCTTTAGATTTGTAACTATTCTACACGGCAGTCACTATAATTAAACAAATCCCACATCGAAATCATAGATCAAAAATAAATGTTTAATTCTTAAATTTTTACATCTTCGTCCGAATATATACAAAAATCGTGAATAAAATGAATAAAATAATATCCATCCATTAAGACACCCAAAAGTTATTAAAACTCCAAAACATAACTCAATATATACAATATTATTGGTTCGTCTCTTTAAAGGATCAGGTGATGTCTCCTTGGTCATATAAGCAGAAAACTTACCACCCCCATGCAACATGAAGGCTTGCTACTATAGACCTTCTTAATCTTTTAATTACGACCCCCTTAGTTCGGTTCCAGGACGAAGGTCCGAAGACAAAAGTACGGAAAATCAATACGTTCTGAAATTTTGATTTTGATAGATCTAAAATTTTCTGCCTTTGCAGTAGCCTAACGTTATTACAGTACAACCTACAGGCCTACCTTTTAAATTTAACCGTACCCTACACGCGTACATTGAGTTGGCGCCGCTCTTACGATGGGTTGCCCTTCAAGACATTGCCCCCTCCACCAACTAATCGTCTGCCAAATACAGAAAGAAAGATCACGTGTAGAACAAACCGGCGTGTACTGAAGTCAGAAGTGATCCCTACCAGCCCACAGCCAGTCTGCAAAGATGACAGGATGACTTCAAATCGTAATAATTCATTACCGGATGCTTTACCGGATAAATCCAGACGCGGTAGTGGTATGTCGGGTTTGGGTTCGGGTTCAAGAGGTGGAACCTCATGGCTGAGCGTCTCAGGAGGAAAACAGAACTTGGGTGATTCCAGTACCGGAAATACCCGCACCGACGGTTGGAAAGAGTTCGAAGTTGGTTGCTCGGGCTCGAACTGTACCGTATCGGTTATATGTATCGCTAAATCGGCAAGATTAGATTTCTACTGTGTTAGTTGCGCGGCATGCCACTCTACCAGGTTCACCAATGAACTACACTATATAGAAACGAAACTTGAAGACAAGCTATCGCGCCTAGAGAAAATGACTGCTGGCGAGATATTATCGCTGGAACAAAACGTTGAGCAACTCGAACTCTCCTGTACTGCGAATGAAGTAAAAATCAGTGACACTGAATACAAACTAGAAACAATGAAAAGCAGCTTAGCAGGTGAAGAATCGCCCCAAATGTGGTCGGACGTCGTTGCGGACGGTGATTGGCAGAAGGCTAAGCCACCACATTGTAACAAACAAAATGAGATCGCTTCAATCTCGCCAAATCTAACTCTTCTCTCAAAACAAATACAAAATGAAGAGGCGGAACAGATCAGACGAAAAACTAACATCGTTCTCAAAGGTTCCAAGCCAAGCGCCAACGACAAACAGGTAGTGTTAGATATAGCTGACGAACTGGGAGTCGAACTAGATGAATCAGAAATTAAAACTAAACGAGTCGGGCAGCTGCGAGACAATCAAAATACACAACCAATCAATCATTGTCAATCTTTCTAAAGAGAAGCGCGAGATATTGTTGAAGAGGGCTCGCAATCTCCGCAAGTTGTCGCGTTACAGAGATATATATGTATCGCCCGACTACGCGCCAGCGGAAAGCAAACTTCAATATTCTCTCCGGCAGGAACGGCGCTCCATGGCTGCAGCGGATCCGAATATAGACTGGATTATCCACAACGGTGCTGTAGTAGACTCGGTGTCTTTCAACCGCACCAACATGCGTGGCACCCATCAACGTCAGTTGACAAGTGCCAACACTCAGAACGAGATCCAAGGGTTGCCTGAACAATCATTAATTGTAATTGATGAGTCGAGGCGGGTGGACTGACTATTGCCTAAATGCCCAGAACCGACGTGCTCCAATCTAATTCAAACTCCGACGGTTGCGGGTCAGTCTCCTCCGGCTCCTATGGTTGCGGGCCGGTCTCCTCTAGCTCCAAGGGTTGTGGGTCGGTCTCCTCCGGCTCCAAGGGTTGCGGGCTGGTCTCCTCTAGCTCCGAGGGTTGCAGGTCGGTCTCCTCCAGCTCCGAGGGTTGCGGGTTGGTCTCCTCCAGCTCCGAGGGTTGTGGGCCAGTCTCCTCTGGCTCCGAGGGTTGTGGGTCGGTCTCCTCCGGGTCTGAGGGTTGCGGGTCGGTCTCCTCCAGCTCCGAGGGTTGCGGGTCAGTCTCCTCCAGCTCCGAGGGTTGTGGGTCGGTCTCCTCTGGGTCTGAGGGTTGCGGGTCCGTCTCCTCCGGCTCCGAGGGTTGCGGTTCAGTCTCCTCTAGCTCTGTGGTTGCGGGTCGGTCTCCTCTGGGACTGAGGGTTGCGGGTCGGTCTCCTCCGGCTCCGAGGGTTGCGGGTCGGTCTCCTCCGGGTCTGGGGGTTGCGGGTCGGTCTCTTCCGGCTCTGAGGGTTGCGGGTCGGTCTCCTCCGGCTCCAAGGGTTGCGGGTCGGTCTCATCCGGGTCTGGGGGTTGCGGGTCGGTCTCCTCCAGCTCTGAGGGTTGCGGGTCGGTCTCCTCCGGCTCTGAGGGTTGCGGGTCGGTCTCCTCCGGGTCTGAGGGTTGCGGGTTAGTCTCCTCCGGCTCCGAAGGTTGTGGGTCGGTCTCCTCCGGGTCTGAGGGTTGCGGGTCGGTCTCCTCCGGCTCCGAGGGTTGCGGGTCAGTCTCCTCTAGCTCCGTGGTTGCGGGTCGGTCTCCTCTGGGTCTGAGGGTTGCGGGTCGGTCTCCTCCGGCTCTGAGGGTTGCGGGTCGGTCTCCTCCGGGTCTGGGGGTTGCGGGTCGGTCTCTTCCGGCTCTGAGGGTTGCGGGTCGGTCTCCTCCGGCTCCAAGGGTCGCGGGTCGGTCTCATCCGGGTCTGGGGGTTGCGGGTCGGTCTCCTCCAGCTCTGAGGGTTGTGGGTCGGTCTCCTCCGGCTCCGAGGGTTGTGGGTCGGTCTCCTCCGGGTCTGAGAGTTGCGGGTTGGTCTCCTCCGGCTCCGAAGGTTGCGGGTCGGTCTCCTCCGGGACTGAGGGTTGCGGGTCAGTCTCCTCCGGGTCTGGCGTTGTGGGTCGGTCTCCTCCAGGTCTGAGGGTTGCGGGTCGGTCCCCTCCGGCTCCAAGGGTTGTGGGTCGATCTCATCCGGCTTCGAGGGTTGCGGGTTGGTCTCCTCCGGGTCTGTGGGTTGCGGGTCGGTCTCCTCTGGGTCTGAGGGTTGCGGGTCAGGCTCCTTCCGGCTCCGAGGGTTGCAGGTCAGTCTCCTCTGGGACTGAGGGTTGTGGGTCGATCTCCTCCAGCTCCGAGGGTTGCGGGTCGGTCTCCTCCGTGTTTGGGGGTTGCGGGTCGGTCCCCTCCAGCTCCGAGGGTTGCGGGTCGGTCTACTTCGACACCTGCAGGGAGGGTTACAGCGTTCTCCTACGTTCTCAAATATTGGAAGCAAACATAAGTTATGCATTGGACTATTCAATGCGCGATTGATAAATAATAAGGCTGCAATAATTAAGGATTATATATAGTCGACTTGAATATTGACATACTTGCTCTTACGGAGACATGGCAGACAGGCATGGATGAGGATGACTCTGTCGTGGAGGAAACGTGCCCTGCTGGATTTAAATTCGCATATGAACCCAGAACATGGACATCAGGTGGTGGAGTTGGCTGTGCTTAGAAGGGCAGTTTGGATATGGAACCATTCAAGATCGTACGAGCTACATATCGATCTTTCGAATATATTGAACTGACACTAACTCACCTTGGTGCCTACTTCCTCCTGTTAATTCTGTATCGTACTTATCCATCAACAGGAAACAAACTGAATACATCGATGTTCCTTGAGGAATTTTGTGATCTACTGCAACAACTTATGGTGGCAATGGGGAAATTAATTATTATGGGAGATTTTAACTTCTGGGTGGACGATTCAACAGATAAGGAATCTGCAAGTTTCTTAGATGTTGTGAATTATTTTGGCATGAAACAATTATTACATGAGGCAACACACCGCAAAGGACACACTTTAGATTTGGTGTTGATGCACAAAGATGATATCGATATAATTCAGAATATACAGGTGTGTGACATCGGTATCTCGGATCACTACTTAATATGTTTTGATATATCACTACCAAAACCTCTTGCGGTAAAAAAGATTATTTCGCACAGGAAACTGAGCCGAATAAACATGGGCAACTTCATTTCAGAGATCGAAACATCAGCATTATGTGTACACCCACTACCGCATGACGTTGACCAACTGGTAGAACTCTACGACAAAACACTATTATCACTATTGGATAGACATGCACCATTGGTAATGAAGACAGTAATTGAGCGTCCAATGGCACCATGGTATACCGAGTCAATAGCCAATGAGAAGAGAACTAGACGCCGATTGGAGCGCAAATATCGGACAACAAAACTGCATGTTGATCTCTTGGAATACAGAAACCAATGTTACAAGGTAGCGGCGGCCATCTCAACAGCTAAGGAACAATATTATAGCGGGATAATCAAGAACAACTCAGAGGACCTAAAAACACTATTTAAAGTCGTCAATAAAGTTTTTCACCGAGGAAATAAGGTTCTATTACCGAGACATAATTCTGAATTGGAATTAGCTATCAGATTTGTAAACTACTTCGATAATAAGATTAAATCTATTCGAGATGTTCTAAACCACAATGGGACGTCATCCGGGATGCCTCCCATGCCATTCGGGACGCCTTCCACACCACCCGGGATGCCTCCCATGCTATCCGGGACGCCTCCCATGCCATCCGGGATGCTTCTATTGCCGTCTGGGGTGCCTCCAACACCATCTGGGATGCCTCCCGCGCCGTCCATGGTGCCTCCTCCCATGCCATGCGGGACGCCTCCCAGGCCATCCGGTAAGCCTCCCAGGCCATCCGGTATGCCTCCCGCGCCGTCCGGGGTGCCTCCTCCCACGCCATGCGGGACGCCTCCCAGGCCACCCGGTACGCCTCCCGTGCCGTCCGGGGTGCCTCCCGCACCATCTGGGACGCCTTCCACACCGTCCGGGACACCTCCCGCACCGTCCGGGATGCCTCCCGCACCGTCTGGGACGCCTCCCACACTGTCCGGGATGCCTCCCGCACCATCCGGGACGCCTCCCACGTCATCCGGTGCACCTCTCGTTCCGTCTGGGGTGCCTCCCACGCCATCCGGGGCGCGGTCCGGGACGCCTCCCGCACCGTCCGGGAAGCCATCCGGGGTGCCTCCCACACTGTCCGGGGTGCCTCCCTCACTGTCCGGGACGCCTCCAGCGCCGGTCCTTCACAAATTTTGTGACATAATGAGCGATGGCGTAGAAAAACTGATAAGCGACTCGAAGTCAAAATCAAGTCCACGTGACCCGATTCCAACCAGCATACTAAAGATGTCCTTAAAACCACTATTGATGGTCATTACATTGATAATTAATTTATCTTTACGAACTGGAACTGTGGCTTTGCGTTTCAAAGAAGCAATTCTCACACCAATACTAAAGAAATTGCGATTAGACCCGGAAATACTTAATCACTTCAGACCAGTTTCGAACTTACTGTACATTTCCAAATTAACAGAGAAGGTGGTGGTAGAGCAGTTAAACCACCACATGAATCTGAACGGTCTGCATGAACCCTACCAGAGTGCCTACCGGCCATTACACGGTACGGAAACTGCCTTTTTATCTGTTGCTGATACGGTACTTCGTGGAATTGACGATGGTTCAGTCTGTTTGTTTATCATACTTAATTTAAGCGCGGCATTCGACATGGTTGAACATAGCAAACTATTGCAGACACTTAAACACGACATTGGCATTGATGGCGTCCCCCTTAAATGGTTCGTATCATATCTATCGGAGCGCTCGCAACAGGTGCATATTGGGAATACCTATTCCATCGCAAAGCACCTCTGCTATGGACTACCACAGGGTTCGGTATTGGGTCCAATTCTGTTTAAGATATACACGCGTTCACTATCAGCTGTAATAAAGCGGCATGGTCTACATTGTCATTTCTACGCGGATGATACCCAATTATATTTTATTTTCAAGCCAATTGAATTGAACAACGCTGTAAAAGTAACTGAGAGTTGCCTCGTGGATGTGCTGGAATGGATGGATAAAAACTACTTAAAAATGAATTCCGATAAAACTAAAGTCCTGTTATTGCAGTCCAGGTTCGGCATCCAGCAGGATCCCCCAGTACTGACCATAGGGAGCGACATAATATCATGTAGTCCAAACGTTCGCAATATCGGGTTCGAATTAGACTCTCAGCTTACAATGTGCAAGCAAATAGGAATCACCGTTCGTTCGCGAGGCATTCTTCCATTTAAGGAATCTTTCAAAGATAAAGCGATATGTCAACAAACAAAACATGGAAATACTTATACATGCACTTTCACATCAAAGCTTGACGCCAATAATTATCTCTACTGGGGTCTGCCAAAAAAATCCATTCAGAAACTACAGTATGTTCAAAGCTCCGCGGCTCGACTTCTATGTGGTGTAAAGAAGAGGGACCATATAACTCCAACCCTAAAAGCATTGCACTGGTTACCTATAGTCCGCCGTATCGATTTTAAAATTGCCTTGCTAATTTGGAAATGCGTAAATAACAGTGCCCCGAAGTATCTAAGCGACTTACTAACTCCGTACATACCGTGAGATGCGATCCAGCGGGCTGGGTTTACTCGTGGCCCCTCTCTACAATACGGAACATTATGGTAGGCGATCGTTCTTCATTGCTGCTCCAACTGTATGGAACGCATTGCCTCCGGCGATACGCGAATCATTGAATGTGGGCATTTTTAAGAAATGTCTAAAAACTCACCGATACAGATACAATCTGGAATACCACGTGAACTAGTGTCTTATGTTACGCTGTGCCTATGAAGTTACATCTAAACTAAACATTATTTATTTGCTTTTATGGACGACTGACATTTATTAATTAATTAATTGGATAATTTTATTTCACAACTATTGCCATTAATTACTAATTAACTTAACCCGTAAGATTGGAATATCTGCGATGATCGTTTTTATTGTTTGTTTTTACTATATTTTATGATGTTTTATGATGTTGGTTTTTTATTACTACATTAATTTAGTTGACTTTATCTCATAACTATTGCCATTGCAGTCACGAACTATTAATTACTGTGTGTGTTGTCAGCGCCTTAGAGTACGTAAATGATGTAAATTTGGCGCTATATAAATAAATATATATTATTATTATTATAATACGTTAATACAAAAACTTTTTAGACAAAAATTTATTTGAATCTGTTTTAGCGAACTTGTTTTTACTGATAAAACACTCAATACGGGAAACTGAACTGGGGCTGGATATAAATAAAAATAAAAACTAACTATACTGTCTAAACAGACATTACAGTTAAACACCGTGACAATTCCTGAGTTAGTGTTTCTCGATCTAAAAATTATAAAACAAAAAAGAGATTTAAATAGGAAATTTCAATCGGGCACAATATTGCTAACGATTGGAATGATTGATGATATAATAAAATCTCATCTTTGACTTGGCAATCCAAAATATCGATATAATATTAACTGGAGATTTCAATGTAGACCAATCACGATATTAAATAGCTCCAAGCACTTGAAGGCTACTTTTACCACCAAATAATTAAGGTCCCCACTAAAATAACTAACCCCTTACTCCAAATCCAAAACCTACTTAAAACCAGATCTCAACTACAGTAATATACGCGATAAAAAAAATAATAATAAAAAAAAAAACTAAAAAAATAAAAACGTTTTTTTTTGGCAGCGGTAGGCACATTTTTAACAATTCAAAATTACTCAGTATTATTTAATATTCCTGATAGTGGTTTGGCATATACTTACAATTATTCGAATTATTTAATTTTGTTAAATCAAAATAAAACTCATAGTCATATAAAAATGAAAATAAATTTATTGAATTCTACAAAAGTTTCAAAGAAATATCTAATACAAACCTAGCGAGAAGCAAATTAAAAAAAATAACATTCCAAAAAATCCATGGATGTCTGACAATAGGACTAATTAAATCATGAACAATAAAAAACAAAATGCAAAACACTGCAAAAATAGGAACATTGAAACAAATAAAATAAATAATATACTGAAATGAATACACCAAAATATTAAAATTGGTAGAAAGAAGAAAGAACGCGAACTATTGCAATCCCAACCATATCGTATTCTGCAAAATTTCTCGTTGGTTCTCTAACTGGTTCAGAATTGAATGACTTGTATATATTCATTCTATCGCAATGCCCTACATGGACTTTTGTTCGTGGGGCCATATCGTGGGGCAACACAGTGATTTATGAGTTACTCGGGTGCATCTCCTTTAGTTTGGAAATGTTTAGCCAAGTTCTCGGGTTGACGATCCGATTAACAGAATGCCCTAATATTCTCCTGCCATTCTCAGGCCTACTAAGAATTTGTTTAAAGTCAAACATCTGCTACTCCGGATTAACTCACAAGTACATAGGTTCGGGATCAGTTTATGAGAAATGTTTCAACAAGTTCGCGATGCCTCCTAGTCTCGACTCAGTTCTTAATTCTCAGTAAAGTAAAAACGTGCTCTGTAAACGTTTCGATCTCTGCGACCTCAATCCCATAGAACGCCTCAGTATTGAGTTTATCAGGCAGTGTTGCTCCCAGCCGTTACCGTTAACAATGCGCCACAACCGAATCCTGCAATATTTTAACCTGTGAATATATTTAACATTTTAACGTCACATCCAAGCCGTGTAACAATGGTCGAGTTAAAGGCCTCTATTCTCATGATATCTATTAGACTGTCTTTACCATTTCCGTGTTATTTAAATTTTAATTTTGAGACTTGGTGCTTCGTCTTATTTATTTTATTTGACACGACCTAATTTTAATTTTATTTTTTTCATGAATAAATAAATAAATGCCGACTCGTCTGGTCTGCGCATCCGCGCGAGTAATAATAATAAAAAAATAATTGAAAAAAAAAACAATATGCGAAAAACATGCAATTCAACTTAAATCGCTAAAAAAAACTAGAATTTCACCAAAAAAATACTTTTCTCCGTCTAAACTGGAAATTAAAGTGAGAGAGAGTAAGTACTATTGACTAGTGTTTACAATAACCATTTTTACACTGCAGGAGCTTCACTGGCACAGGCTTACCAGCTGCTTCTCAAAGAAACACTACTTGCTATATACACCATAATAAACCAAACTCATTCCAAAACATCCCAACCTCAAACGTCGAAACTATTTACATTACTGGACCTAAACCATTGTAGCCCAACGATCAACAGTCTCCGCTGTACCTAGTCAAACTAGCAGCCTAGGATCTTGCATGAAGAGGTCTGTCACAACATGAGGATAAGATAAGACTTATTAAGCATCTAAGTAAATTGGTTTAAGTAGTTTTGTTAACCACCTCATCAATATTTTTAATTATTCCTCTTGCCAACAGGCTTTAATCGGCTAATATCAACCACAGGCTAATAATTTCTGCAATAGCAATGGCCAGCATCTCATCCGCAGTGCCTGCCGGTGCAGGCTGCTTTTGGGTTTTGGCAATTTTTGGTCACTACCATAATTTTTTCAATGATTAATTTGCTAATTGAGAATATAATTTTGTTATTCCAATATCTTAATAGACAATTATATAAAGTGAGCATTGTATTTTATTTTATAAACCCTGCGCAGCAACTATAGAAACCACTTAACAGGGATTGCCATATAGCAGAACATTGTATTGGTTTCCTCTACATCTACTACAGTAAACGGCAGGTTGTATTTACATTCCAACCAACCAATATTATGTTGGTCAAGAGACATTTGTAGTACATAGTCCAGGCAGTCCACCTTGAAGGTGAAACTTTGAAAGATTCCATAAAACTTGAAATGGGTCGGTATCTTAATTTGCTTTAGAAAGCGATAATGTGAAATACATAATATAGTGAATGCCATGAAGATGTCCATAATTAATATGGCGGATTCTGGGGTTGGCTACTCTTATGTTCAACCCCGCCCGACCAACCCTGATATTGATGAGTGTGAGGGAAGTCACTAGACCAGTCTTAACTAAAATCATAACACTCGGGTCCCCAATGCAGAAAGACGAGCTGACATCCCAGGCAGACAAGCTCTACCTAAGTGCAGTTGGAGTACCAAAGCACGGAATGCAGACTGGGAAGGCTGATGAGGTTCTGATTATGGACATGGCGGAGGGGGGTGTGAGGGGTGGAGGGGGGTGGGGGGACCAATCACACCATATTTTGCCACTTCTCATTCTTGATGATATTCTGGATGATTGGCAAGATCAGTATGCATTATTATCTTTCCTAGATGTATACAGTGTATGTGTTAATTGAAATTCAGTCTATCTTCACGATTTCATCTCTCATTTGTTTTTCATGAGCGAATTGGAAAGCTGTGGTTTCAATGGATACAGTGGTTATAAGATCCAGATAAACCATATCTGGGTCAAGTTTAATGTGTACATCCCCAATCAGGAGATGTGTATTTGGAATGTGACTATAAAATTGATGTAGGAATAATGCAGCTTATGACTACTGGGTAAGATCAAAGTTCTAATTTCTAGATCAAAGTTCAAAGATCAAAGTTCCTAACTATAATGGAATGAAACAGATTATAATTTAGTTTAGTTTTATTTAATTTTATAATTTAGAAATAAGTTATAATTTAGTATTAATAAAGTACATAATTTTATGATCATAAATTTATAATTTAGTAATAATAATTTATAATTTAGTAAAAGTAAACAAATTACATATATACATTTATATACAATTAAACACAATATACAACAATATACAATTATATGAGATTAATCATATCAGAGTACATCATATGCGATCTCACCTACCAAGTTGTATTGATTTTTTTTATGCATCTTAGTTGTTGCTTACAGTAGGATTATAATTGTGTATACTATATGGGTGTTCCGATGTATGTAGGCTTACAAACAGTACATGTACTGTATATGTATACAGTTCATCGATTTGTTTTATGTTCTGAGAATGTAATATAAGCTACATGATAATTTATTGAACAAATTTCATAACGATAGGGAATGTGAATTCAATGTTAAATATTATATATGTTTTAGCCCTGTTTGCATTTATTACATTACATCTAATACACCAGGGGGCGCCTATTTTGTACTTGAACTTATTTTTTTATTAAGATACGATATATAACAATTATAATTACCGTCATTATCAATGCATACTCTACCTATGCATACATAACGAAATACGAAAATAAGTGGCCAAATTTGTAATTATTGGACCACTTAAGGCCAAATTATGCCACATATTTTGTCAATGTGAATTTGTGGCTGCCCCACATAAAGGAGAGTACAACAATAAAATAAGATAAAACAAATCATAGCAAGAGAAACAAACAGACAGACACAGTTAAGTTAAGTATTTACAGTGTTGGGGAGTAAGTAGTGTTGGGGAGTAGGCCTACCGCTAGAACTGCTGAACTGCTGTACTGCTTACAGCAGTACCGGTACGGTACCGTCTGGCAGTAGGGCATCTAATTAAAATCGGACTAAAGGAATATGTAAAGTTAAGTTAAGTATTTAATACATAAAAACAAAAAAGTAGCTAGAATGGGTGACAAATTGGTTGAAATCTACAGTAGGTCGACTAAACCAGTTTCAATTCGATAGAACATTTTTAGGTCAAAAATTATTCTGCGAAGGGTTGAAATTTTAACGATTTTAATCAGTCTATGTAGCAACAGTATGGCATATTGCACCTTAAAAATAGACGTCTACTACTCCTACTATTTTGTCACGGTAGCCGGCTGGGTATTAGAGTAAATGGGCAGCTGGTTACCGATCGGTTGATACAGTTTGTTGGGTAGAGGTCTGTTTTAAGTGGTTCTGTAGGGACGGATGTTCTATGACCTGGACGTCGGGGAAAAACTAGATTATTGTTTCTGCGGGGTACTAAATTACAGTAGGGCCTACATATTCTAAAGTTTTTCATTTTTTTTTCTGCCGTCGGAAATCGCCCTTTTTATTACTCAGCCCACAGCCCTGAACCTTAATCCGTATCTGAACCTTAATGTATAATAAAATATATCATCGAATCGTTCCCAACTTTTTTATTCAACAAAAGATAAATAGTCGCGTTTACAATTTTCCAATTCATGCAAGTGTTTTGAAGCCATTTGTTGGTTATACAAACACACATACATACATCCATCGTGTTTTTGCCGGCCTCAGCTTTAGACAAAACTACCCAGTCTATATACAGGTTTATAACTACTGTAGCTCTATAGAAAATAGCTACATAGGCCTATATATCTACATACGTCTATCTGTATATTACAGTAGAACACGTGTTACAAATATCATTGTTTCATAAAATGTTTAGAATTACATAAATTTATATGTTTATAAAATTATATGATAATGTTAGTTAATTATTTCAATATTATTTTTCAGTTACTGGCAAAGAATATGAATACAATAGCGTTACAGGCGAACGACGCTGGAGTAAGAAGTGAAGATTCAAACTCAGTCAAACTTTTGTAAATAACATTTTTATTTTTGTGAATGTATTGGACTATAAGTTGGTGCTGTTATTATTATATTTTTCTTAAATTTTATATCATTTAAATCCGTACTATTATCTCAAACAAAAGGGAATTAATTACTGTAATAAATAATTAATTATTGTTTTTGAATAATTTCAAATTCAGGTAAATTTTACATTTTATTTATAAATTGGCGCCTCAAGGTGCATTACATTGGTTACAAAGCCTCTCCATTTATTGTTTTACAGTTATATTTAGTGACTTTCTTTGGGACGTTATAATTACAAAACAACCCAGCATTATTAGCTGTTATATATAGAGAGATGGAAAATTGAAAATTGAAACATTGAAATGAAAGTTATCGTATTGGGAAACTACATCTCTCAATTACAAAGATGCCGAAAGAGGTGCAGTTTGATTTAGTGAATGGCACACATTATGGCATACAGTAGTTGTAACCAGGAATTTCGTTTAAATATTGCACTAAATGTACTGCTACGGAAATTTTTAATGTTTATAATTCGTGCTGCGCGAAGGCCCCCAGGAACGAGTTGTTATGTTTTAAGTTATGGGAAATTAGTTTTGAACCTTGAATTAACCTTGACCATACTGAGTTGCATTAATAGAAAGCTATCAAATTCACAGTTAAATTCAGTTTCTTAAACATCATTATAATAAATTTATATAAAGGATCCGATTGCAGGCACACATCTATAAGCATGTAAATAACTACACGTACGCCCCAAAAGGCCACACAGACATGTAAACAGTCTATCAGAGTTTACGGTTTGCGATGGTCCAAATCGTCACCCAATGATACTGCCGTTTCGCAAGAGCTGCATGTTGTGGTATCCATGGAAACCTGTGACGACTCTCTCCATACCTCATTCGTGGGAGCTTCTTCCGCAAGCGCCTTAAGGTCCGCATTTCTGCGAGGAAGTCAATGATTGACAAGGTAATAATGACATAATTACTACTTTGTGACGTGATTTTTAAAAACTACAGCGTTGAAGTAAAAGATATAGAACTATGGCACAACCTGATCAAATAAATAAATATTTCACATGTCAGAAAATTGATTAATACTAACAATTTGGACATCCGTTGAACGATTGAGTTGTGGGTGAGTGATTCCGCGTGTCGGTTCCCTATCGACTGCGTGGAGGTGTGGGTGAGTGATTCCGCGTGTCGGTTCCCTATCGACTGCGTGGAGGTGTGGGTTAGTGATTCCGCGTGTCGGTTCCCTATCGACTGCGTGGAGGTGTGGGTTAGTGATTCCGCGTGTCGGTTCCCTATCGACTGCGTGGAGGTGTGGGTTAGTGATTCCGCGTGTCGGTTCCCTATCGACTGCGTGGAGGTGTGGTGTAGACTGTCGAGGCAACGCTCGTACGATGGCGTCATGGAAAGGGGAGAAGCGGATAGACGCAGAGAAGAGTCGCGTTTTAGGTTCTCCATGTCCCTGAGAACGTCTTCTGAAATGTTGTTAGCCAAATCATTATTGATGGTGTTGGATGATGTTCCTGGTGGTGGTGCCGGAATAGACGGTACCTGGTCGGAAGGTACCTGGTCGGAAGGTACCTGGTCGGAATGTACCTGGTCGGAAGGTACCTGGTCGGAAGGTACCTGGTCGGAAGGTACCTGGTCATACGAAAATCTGCAATAAACAATTGTAAATTATCAATGATTTCCTTATTATTCCATCTTTAAAATTATACTCATGAAGAAGACCTATGGGTATAGGTATGGGTATGCACATATTGTACACAATTATTATATATTACTATTACAATTATTGATTATAATAGCTATCCATGTACAAAATATTTGACCGATTCTGTAAGTGAAACATCCTCGTACCTTGATGAGTAGGCCTACACTACTACACCATGTCCTGGAATATAGCGTCGTTATTCAGGTACCTGGACCCCCCCCCCCCCCAAATTTATACAAAATACAAAATACATATACATAATTATACACATACAACTACTAGGATCGGCATGCTGCATTGCAGCTGCATTTTTAAGAATGCTGTGCCGGCTTGTCAACAAAATTGCACCGCCACAACAGTAGTAGATAAAGCATGGCCCTCACCATAGTCCTCCCTAAGCCTGGGCTATGCACATTCCATTCGGAGGGCTATTAAAAAATGCCAAATTCCGGTGCTAAATTGCGGTGCGCGCCACATCTGTCACCACCATCCATCGATCGGCAGTTGCCATCAACCAATCGTAGCGTAGCGTAGCCTAACTCGACTACTGACTAACTAACTAATAACCCTAATGTTATTCACCTTTTCGCCACATCATCACCACCGCTGTATACTGTATATGATGACAACAACGACGACGTGGCCACCAACTACACGCATATACCCTCGATATTATATTATATTATATCGATTGCCAACTCAACGATTTAGCCCCCGCTAGCTAGCGCTACTCCTCGACGGCTGTCACCAACCTCCCAGTATGATACATGAAATTCCATTCCGTTCCAGCTACGCGTATACAAGCATTAGTGATTATTATTACGCAATAATTTTTGTTTAAACTGCATTTCCCTACCAGCTAATCAACCAATCAATAATCCGAATTTAGGCTATTTCTCAGTTTAAGACCTGTATTATTTTCGAAAATATCTTATATATATAATCTCTTGCTTTAATCACAATTAATCATTTGTAATGGTTTTAGTTTAAAAGTTTTTACTTTGTTTGTTTGATTTACAATAAAATAAATTAAATAATGTCTTCTGATTCCGATATGGTTATGCCAATAGTAAGGCATTCATTTTTTGCAGAAGATGGTCAAGCCTATATTGTTATTGATTATACAATTTACCGTCAGGGAGATGATAAATATAAAATTGAGTTTTCTGAAAAAGCCAGGAAAGGTTTAAGCTCAATTGATATTGATGCTTTTGATAATAGTATTCATCTCTTAGATTACAACCTGAAAGTTGAGCATGAGGGAAAATTAATCAACATCTTACTATTATCCATGATAGAGGGGTTTATTGTTATTACACAATACAACGAAGCTGGTGAAAAGTTTGAAATACGGCTAAATCGGCATACCCCCTACGAAATTATGTCTTTCTTTATTGTAATGATTTCAAAAGAATCCTTTGTCGAACCTGAAGAATCAACAGATAATGTTGAATATGTTGATAATATCATTGATTCTTGACTTTTCCCTCTATATTATAAACATTTTATGATTATTTATAAAATTTTAATGTTTTTAAATAATCGAAAATTGTAGTAGTAATTGTATATACAGTATAACAGATTTGTTTGTTGTTGTTGTTGTTGTGTATTGAGGTAATTATTTTCAATTTACTTTAAAATTTGGAAAAATGGATATTTTAAATGAAAAATGTCCAGTTTGCTATTCTAAGTTATTGCAACAACATCGAGATTATTATAAATGTGAAAATAAACATGCAACTTGTGTACAATGTATTGTACAATATTCCGAAATGAATAATTATTGTTCTAAAATTTGTCCTATTTGTCGCGCACCCATATCTAAGTTTAATATAAAGTTGGCAAGTTATCAACCCTATTATTGGAAAGAGCTTCAAAATATAACTTATATTTCTGCGGAAAGTAATGATCCGGGAGATTTATTTACAATATTGGAGAATATTTTTTATAGAAATGTAGTACGACGGTGTTGCTACTATATTTCTTATTTTTTTTAGCAGCGAACATAAAAAAATCATTAGCGCGAAATTCTCGGGAAGTGATTTCCAAACCGCCGATGTTACCTATCATTATTTTGCGTATAAAGATGCTCACCATGCTTGAAATTACATCAGTCTATACTATAATTGGAAATAGCACCTTTTGTTGTAGCGAGCGTCACATACTGTAGCGGCGTCATATGTTAATTAAATATACAGTACTCTAATATTGTAGTTGCCTCAATTATTGTTATATACATAGTAATGGTGATGGTTTATTGATATTGATATTTATATTATATTATATTGTATTATTGATATATCTTAATAATAATAATAAATGGCTGACTTTAATTCAGGTCCATATAATTTAAACTTTCAAATGGGAACGAGTATGATAATTTCTGGGCCATCTGGTTCTGGAAAGTCAACGTTTGTCAGTAATTTAATTAAACACAAGAATGGTTGTTTGAACGAAGCCCCCTTGCGAGTATTGTATTGTTACGGGAGCAATCCCCCGACTATTCCCGGTATTACTCACCTTTACAAAGGTTTGCCTGAAAATATAGATAGTTTAGTGAATAGTCGAGATTTATTAATTATAGATAATTTATTAACAGAAACTGAGTCCAGTACAGCTTTAACTGTATTGTTTACTAAGGTAGCTCATCATTCCAATATATTTATTTGTTTTATAACGCAAAACATGTTTTACGGTGGGAAGCATAACCGCACAAGATCAATTAATAGCCATACTTTAGTATTAATGAAAAATCCGCGAGACAGTTTATCGGTTTTAAATTTCGCGAAGCAGATGTTACCAGGGCAGACCAAATTTTTAGTTGATTCCTATCAAGATGCAACTATTGAACCATTTTCGCATTTCTTAATTGATTTACGACAGGAAACACCCGAACATTTAAGATTTAGATCGGATATATTTCGTAATCATAATTGTTATATTAAAAATTACATTGACTATAAACGTAGCGAAAATAATAATAATAATAATAATAAATAATTAATATTTTGTAACAATTTTCAATAATGTTGCAACAATGAATAGACTTGTGCAGAAATATCGTAACGAACTGGAATTTCTACGCAGCGCTATCCCTCAACAAAGAACTTATTTTATTAACCATACCGCGAGTAACGAATTAATACGGCTCATTGTAAATACTGCATTAAATGTTCTAAAAGGTAACGTACAATTATCCCCTCATTCATTTAGAAATATTTGCCGCTATAAGAAGGTATTGAAATCACTCAACCGTAAAACAAAAAATATATCAAGTTACAGAAAAAAGTTAAGCAATCAATCTGGAGGTATACTACCGTTTCTAATACCCTTACTCGGCATTGGTGCGAAACTCGCCGCGAGTGCCGGTGCCGCCGCCACTGGAGCAGCTATTGCGAAAAAAATTAACCGCGGATGGTAATAATGGTTAAAACAGGAGTAACATTTAGAAAATTATATTTAGTATCGAGTAAACCGTTAGCTACTGATTTAAAACCACAAGATATACCTAGAGTAAATACTACAAAAAGAAAACCCTTTAAAACATCAACTTCAAAGAAAATAATTAAAAAATTTCAGTTGTTCTTACGGTGATGCCCTTTATAAGAGATTTGAATATACATATTACTTGCGGTTGTCGAAAAGATGCCTCGCAAGATGAAACCGATTTTAAGCCGAAGCTTAGACAAAAAACTGTTAAGAATTTATTTAGATCCATCATCCCCCGCGGGTTTTGCAAGTGTTGCAAAATTAGCAAAAGCTGCAAACATCAAACCAGCACAAGCCCAGAAATGGTTGAGCGGGCAAAAGACATACACCCTTCACGCTCCACGTAGACATCATTATCCAACATCTAAAATATTTATGGGAGGTTTAAAAGATATATATATGATAGATCTGGTGGATATGCAGCAATATAAATCGCAAAATAATAATTATAACTATATATTAACATGTATTGATGCCTTTAGCAGGCTTGCCTTTGGCTATGGTATGAAAACAAAAACTGGTATTGAAATTATTAGTATATTGCAAAAAATATTCCAGAAAGGAAAACCAAACAGAATCGCGACTGATCAAGGGTCTGAGTTTCTAAATAAATCTGTAAGAAAATATTTAGATACGTTAGGTATACAGTATTACATAATGTATTCTGTGAATAAGGCGGCTATTGTCGAGAGATTCAATAGAACATTAAAAACAAAGATGTTCAAAATTTTTACACAACGAGGAAATAATGTTTGGATTAAAATTTTACCAAAGCTCATTTATGCTTATAATAGGTCATATCATAGGACAATAAAAATGACACCTATTGAAGTTAATAAATTTAATGAAACTGAATTAATGAATAGAATATATGGGAAATATAGACAGATTAATCATAAGAAAATAAAATTTAAAGTTGGAGATACAGTATGATTATCTATCGCTCGTACTGCTTTTGCTAAAGGCTATCGAGAACAATGGACACGTGAATTATTTATTATTCATCGTGTCAGGTTGGATAGAGTACCTGCGGTAATGTTCGATATTAAGGACAGCGCTGGAGCTATAATAAATGGCTCATTTTATTCTCACGAACTCCAAAAGGTCCACCCGAATAGTAATATTTATCTAGCAATTGATAAAAATATTGGCAAACTTAAAGTACGTGTACGCAATGGGAAGAAAGAATATTTAGTCCGATTCATCGGATCCAAGAAACAGTCGTGGGTACAGCATATTCAATAAGCTTAGGTTTATACTGTATATTAATTCATTTTGGTCGCATATGACCGTAATTAATCAATATTAACTCGAATGCTATTACTATATCTATAGTTCATCCGTTTTAAATAAAGCCAATAAAGCCAGTAAAATATTGATCCCGCGCATATACTGTAGAAGATGCGACAATGAACGTGGTCACAGATGTCTATAATTTAACATTATACTGTACTGTATGTACAATGGAGTCAAGTAGAGAGAGAGCTTAAATAATAATAATAATAATGGCCACAGATACATATATCACTCTACTTTCAGATAGCTCATTAAACACTTACCCCAATAATAATCCTAGTGAGTTTACTGTTGATTTAGCCGAAGAATTATATATTGGTCCAAACGCTAAAATTGGGCTTGCCGAGCTACAATACCAAGCAACATACAGTAATATTACACTGCAAACTCAAATCTCGCTGTCAATCGGGGTAGATGCAAAAGATGCCAAATTATATAGTTTATTTCCTGGTATGCATAGCTCTATTCAAGTGATTATTGATGATATAAATAAACTGTTTAATTCTGAAGCGAAATATAGAGATTTCGAATTCATTTTTAATACAAATAATTCTAGAATTAAATTTAAATTTCCTAAAAAGTTGAAAAAAATACAAATAAGTCTACGTGGTGATTTAATACAAATTCTAGGCTTAAAACCGTTATTGGATCGGAATCATCCAGGTATTCCGAATTGGGATATATACAGTACCACTACAGTAGATGAATTAAGCAATATAGAACAGCCGATATTAATTTTAAATTATAGCGGACCAAAAATTTCGGAAATTGACATTTTAGATTTTCCAGCTCCCACGAATATAACACGTAATAAAGACACTATCTTTATATATACAGATATTATTAAGAGCTCATTTGTTGGTGACGCTTTAGCGACGCTCTTAAGAACCTGCCCTTTAACGCAATTAAATCGAAAATATATTAATCACGAATACGAGAGCATTTGCTATTACCCGTTGTTAAATAAAAAACTAAAAACAATCTTAATTACTTTACGTGATGGACAAGGCGAATTAATTAATTTTAGCGGAGGTCGCACTGTTATAACACTTAAGTTAATATGCGGTGGAGGGTGATGGATGAATTCTACGTAAGACTACCAAGTAACTCCTGTCCAATTGATTTTCCCCGCAATAGCGCTAGTAATTATCAGATCAATTTCCATGGCGCCTTACCTATAAACCCAAACGAAAACTGGGTGGTAGGTATAAAAAGTATATTTTACTTAGCCACGTTGCCGTCCATGTATAACAATGTAGAGAATGTTATTTTATTAAAAAAAGGAAAAAAAAATTTGAGGATACACTTCCATCCGGCTTGTTCTACAGTATCAATGACATTATAGATTATTTTAACACGGGGGCGTTGAAAGATAAATTACAAATAGTTGAAAATACTCAGCAAAATAGGTTGCAATTTATTTTAGGGAAAACTGTGCGAGAGTTATTTATAGGTCAACAATTAGCCTATTAATTTGGAATTACTGAAAATAATCTCGGTGCGAATTTAAATCCAAATTTTAAAATTATTTTGAAGACGAAAAATAATAATATAAAGGGTTATTTAATAAAGGTTATCGGAAATGGAGAAAAAGCTTACCAGATGGTATTTTTATGCCCTCAACCACCCAATTCTATTCCAGAACCTAAGTCGAACATGTACGTGACTACTAATATAATTGAAAATCAATATACTAATGACTTTGGTTTAGCTTTACTTCGTCGTGTTGCGATACCTGATGACGTGAAATATGGTAGCGTAATAAATAAAGAATTTGTCAAGGATACAATTCATTATATCCCTGTAAAAAAATCATATAAGATAACATACATTCATATTGAAATAACAGACAAAGAAGGAAAAGATTTGAATTTTGAATACGGGACAACATCTATTACATTACACTTTAAACGAATAAATTAAAATGGATTCTGATTTATTTCAAAGATACAGTAAACCTCAATATGGTAGTGCAGACTCGAATCTTGCTGTTTTTAAAGGTGGAAGAAGTACCAGAGGGTCAATGCAAGTTCCTGTTTTTCGAGGTGGTTCATATATTGACCCTTACGGTCAACAAATTGGCACATTTGGTCCAAACTTAAAACAATGTCGTTTTCAGCGTTATCGTAGAGGTATGCAGGCAAATCAACACGGGGAAGGTATATTTACAGACGCTTTATCGACATTGAAAAAATTTGGTAAGCCATTAGCTAAAAAAGTGTTACAAAAAGCTTTACCATTTACCACAAAATTTATGAGACAACACGTAATACCAAAAGGTAAGCGGGTCTTACATCAGCAGGCTAATACGGTTATTAATAAAGCATTAAATAAAATAAAACCGTCAACAAGGTCAGTTGAAGAAAAAGTTTATAGAGATTTAAAGCGACCCGCTAGACCAATGTCTATGAACATACATCATCGACGTAGTAAAAAGAGAAATATAAAAGGCAAACTGAAACACTGCGAAAAAAGTATTTTTTAATAATGTCAATTATTAAGGAATTAGATTTATTTTCTACACAGCCAATACAGACTGAATTTAAAGCAAAGCATTATGAAACAATTTACCCCGTATCTAATCTCAGAAGTGAGTCTAGGGAAGTCACGTTCCTTGTACCAAGATCCAATGAATTCTATACGAAACTGCAAGATGCGTTATTAATTACAAAATGTACTGTACGGTGGGATAGACGACTTGAAAATTCCCATATATATATGCTGAATTACCCCGCTGAAACTATGTGGAGTGATATTAAAATAGACCTTAATGAGAAGCAGGTTGAAAATAGCAATAACCATTATTTCTACAAGTCGTACTTATCCAATTTATTATTTACAACTTACGAGGATAAAAATGGGCTACTGGGTGCGGGTGGCTTTCATCAGCCTTTATCTGAACATGGAAATGAAATTGATCCCGGCGTGCATCCTATTGGCGATGCCTTTAGTAAACAAATGCAATTTGTAAGTGGATTGACGATTAATTTTGATACTGAAAGCAAAATAATACAACCCGGGTATGATTTAAGAATGCATTTTAGAAAAGTATCAAATTCGTTTATTTTTAAAATCACTCCAAACGCAAACGCGGTGACAAATCTTCGGCTAGAATTAGATGAAATAAAGATCCTAATCCCTAGAATGGAGGTTAATCCGGTAATAGAAAGCAGTCACCTAAAAGGTTTAGAGAGTTACGATATTGAATATCAATTCCAAAAAAAGGAGGTTACAACATTTACTATTCCCGCTCAAACCACAAATTACACCCAAACAAACATATTTGATGGTAAAAAACCCAAATTAGTTATTATCGGCTTCATAACAAATAACGCTTATTCGGGAGAATTAATTAGCAATCCCTTGAAATTTTAACATTTTAACCTTAGACGCGCGGAACTGATTGTAGACGGTCTTCCAGTGGTGTAATATACGAGCCTAATTTTACAGATGGAACATATATTTTTGAGTATACTCAATTAATGAAGAACATTAATACATATATTAACGGTTATGGAGGTAATAATATAGACCATGAAACCTACTTAGGTAATTGCCCCATCCTATCCTGGGACTTAACCGCCGACGGCTATGTTAGAGATCCGCAACCGTCGATATATACTAACGGCCAATTAAAATTAAGATTTGCCGAACCGTTGGTTGAAACCATAAATGTAATCGTTTTTAATATTTATGATCAATCATTAAGTTTAAATAGCAGGAAAGAAATACATATCGATTAAGTATGTTATCTACAGAGGACCTTGATATGTTTCCAGTGGGTGGTCACTATTTGGGTGCGTTTCCAGCTAATAAATTACCTAAATTAGATAATAATAATAAGCGAAGAGATTATGGGTTAATAGTAAATACCGATAAAGAGCATCTGCCCGGGATTCATTGGATCGCAATATATATACGAGATAATGAGGCTGAATTATTTGATTCATTCGGATCAAAATATCCAAACAGATGCATCGAAAAATGGCTTGAGAAAAATTCCGCAAGATGGCGTACTACTCGCAAACAATTTCAAGACCCTAGGCGGACCACATGCGGTCTATACTGTCTTTATTATTTGGTAAATCGAATTCACACAAACTATCCAATGAGTGCGTTTACAAATAATGTGGAAATAAATGAAATAATATTATATAAATGGCTTGTTAATTATTATAAAATAAACCAACAAGCGTTGTAATTAATCATTTAGCTTTTGTTTATCAGATAAAATGGATAATATTATTTTTGTTGATTTTCAATATTATAAGATAGACAATAAAGAGTATCCGGTAGTATTTAAAGAATTTGCTATATTCGATTCTAATTACACCAAAACTAATGTAAAGACGTTTTTAATTAAAGGCCCACCTAATATTAAGTTATCAGCTTTAGATGTAGCTCACGTAAACAATTTACGAGACATGACTTCTCATTTGCCCTGGGACTATGGGGACATTTCGCAAGATGACTTTAAAAAATATATGAAGAGACATTTAAAATATAAAAAAAATATACATGTATTTGGGTTGCTGAAACGGGCAATATTAGTTTCCCAACTCGATGTTCTCGCGCCAAATTTGGTGGAGAAATTGGGAATATATAAGCAATATCATGATTATTTAACCCCCTGTCGCTTCCACGATCAATTTACTACAGTAGAAAATAAATGTGCGTTCCACTTAAACACAAAGGATAACTGTCTGCGATACTGCTCAGCAAAACACGTTGGGGGGTATGAGATGCTACACTTTTTCGTGAGAAAGCGTTTAACTGCGACTGATGATGATAAACAGAAAGAAATAACTGCGGTGGAAGATGTACTCATACTGTAGGTTTAACTGCGGTGGAAGATGTACTCTTACAGTAGGTTTACTCTAAGCTTGTAATGTGATGGGATAATATATTTGTTTTAATGTCAATAAAAAATAATAAAAACATTAAAATCTTTTTTTATATCGCTGTTTACACTCACAAACACAACACACCTACCGGTAGCCCACTGTTGTATCAGAGTTTAACTACCAGTAGCTAGCTGACTTTACACATACAGACATATAGAATGGCAGAATGGCGCCCTTCTAGACTGACAGCAACCACAAGGCTTTAGCACAAGGCTTACTAAATTAACTCAACATGGAGGGTTCGTGAATGCTGCATTAGAGAGGCCCTCCTAACAATAGGCCTACTGGTACCGAGGGCCCTGTAGCCCAGTACTTGAGGATAGAGCAAGGGCATACCGCTTTCTTTGATTTAAGGATTACACTATTACACTTGAATGCTTCCAATTTTCTGTTTACAACTTTAATTGGTCTAATCTACATTACTGCGGGCGGGCTACTACTGTCGCATAGGTAAGCCTATACAGCTATAGTTAACTTTATGCGGGGCCCTTTTTCGAATGTTGACCTAATATGGTTTATGGTTAACCTTTAGTACTCGCGGATAGGTAAGGTACACTTTCATTCGGTTAGGCATATAGGCCTAATGACTTACTCCTCAACTGAAAGTTGACTAGCTCATTGATACAATAGGTGTGGTTAGGTACCGGTAGCGCTATAGGTCCTTAGAACTCTTGGTTAGGGGCGCCATCATTCAACCAGTCATATAATGGCTCCACTCGGATACAATAGGTGTGGCTCGCGGTATACCTAACTAAGCCTATATAAAATCCACCCCATTCTCTGTTACTAACATTCACTCTATGTTGACGGAGGGACTATATAAAACATAGTTAATTTATTTATGTATTCGCTTTTTTTAAATTAGATATAAAATAGATTCGGTCTACTAAGTTTTATAAGCAACAATAACTGATAACAATAACAACAACAACAACACTAAATTTATTACTGTATTATACTTTTTATAGTCCTATATGTGGGTCCCTCTGTAGAGTTTCCTCCATTACCGGTACCTGTAAATGGTTGTTTATAGGCCTAACTTCTACCGGTCTTTGTGTTGGTATATTGAAGTGAAGCGTATCATCAACATCATTCTCCCAATTTTCACTAGAGGGTGAGCTTCCCGATATTTGCGGTTGTATCTTTATAACAAGCGAGAAATCTTTTGAAATTTCAACCTTTGTAGGCGATAAAGGTAGACCTACTCCATATTCTACTGAAGTAAACCCAATCTCAAATTTTTTGTTTATATATCGCAACTCCATCTCAGCAATATTGGATGCTGAGAGATATGTTTCGTCGCTTGATTGCAATTCGATTTTGATACAACTTTTCAACTCACGGTTATTGAAAAAGGCGAATGTCATCTTCGAGTTGAGGTAAGTTGTCGTCGTCGTCGTAACTAGGTACCGGAAAGAATATCTTTAAATTGAATAGGTAGGCCTACTGATATTTTTTTCTTCTTTTGTTTAACAAAATTATAGTTCACTGTCAGAAAAATTGAGTTTATATATATTTTTGTAGAGGGTCGCAGATGTGTACATTACAAAATTCTCATAGTTAACAAAATGCACAACATAAACCTTTCCCATGCGGATTAGCGATATATGCTCTGTTCGTTGTTCTATTCTGAATGTAGGGAGATGCATAGCCGATGTTTTAATGATATGTACCGGTATACAGACTAGTAACAGATAGGAGGGCATCGTCTTTGACTATGAATACCAGCACATAGCCCTAATCTTTTCTCACCGAGCTTAGCGTTGCCCACCGCACTCACGCACACTCATAAGTAACAGATGCGCTATTGTAACTCACTCGTGAGCAACAATGCCAAGTTAGCTAGCTAGCTAGCTACAGCCTCTGAGTATACTATGCCTACTTGAGTGTTACAAGCAGCAATCGCTCTACCGAAGTTAATTTCCCCTCAAACTAGTTGTTGATTTAAAAAAAAATATTCATAATTTTTTTCCAACCAATTTAATATATATATATTTTACAGTAAAAATCTCCACCACCAAACAGCAACAACAACAATAAATTTCACTCACACTAATTATATTTTACAACAAAAACCCTCGCACCAAACAATAATAAATTATTAACCAGTTTGTTGAATATAGGGTAATATATATGAAATTTAAACGGGGAACACATTAATGTACATTTACCGGTGTAGAAGCAGCAAACAACAACATTATTATTTATTCTGACTTTACAGTTATTGAATATTTCAGGTTCATATATAACTTGAAGTTGCACATTATCAAAGACAACATAAAACCCGGTATTGTTTATCAATAACCTATAGACTACAGACTTAATACTAAAAATATAAGTACATAAATTAACAGATTTTAAAATCAAATTAATACTAGTTTTATCAAATATATGCTTTTTTACTTTTTGGAAATTATACTTACTGCCTAATAATGTAATACGACCATTTTTAAATATTAATAATGTAGCGCCAAATATCTTATATATAAACTGATTTGGTTTGAGTATGTGTTTACCAGATAATTGATTTTTTAATTCTTTAAAATTAATCGCTAACACTTGCTGGCAACTTATATTTTTATTTACTATTTGATAATTCATCATCAATACCATCGTCTTTTGGTTCTTCATAAATTGGTATATTTGATATTTTTATAGGTTTTTTGAGGTTTGTTTTATAGTGCCCTCAAGGAAGCGAATGATTTTTATTAACCCAATAAAGTTTATCGTCAAAGCTACTGAGTGCAAATTTATTTTGCTTTAAGGTATAAATACGATGTAATTTAGATTGAAATCCGTGTATGTTTTTTTTTATTTCTTCATTTGAGTTATATGCTTTTAAATATTCTTAATGTGTAATATTCGTTTCCACAACAGCTCTTGTAATACCTTTTGCTCTACGAATATTTTTGTTATTCCATTCCAAAATTGAATATAATTTTGGTCTTAAAAATACTGCTTGTTTAATTTCACGTGAGGCTAGTTCGTCTTTACAGTAATAGAGTTGGGATTTATTTTTATCGCTGTAAAGAGGGTGATCCTTAGGGTAATTGGAAGTATCTAAAATATTATTTTTAATTAATGCTTTTAAAAAATTATTCTGCGATGTATTATAATAACAACCTATTAAAGAGTCAGTGTCTGATGCAGCAATTTCAATACGACAGTTTAATTCTTTCTCAATAGGTAGCAATTTATTGTAAAACAGCTCATACATATCCAATTTAGCCAAGTCCAACACAGCGCTACCAATAAATATAGGCTTATCGAGAGTTACAGAGTCTTTCACTAATAAATGTCCCGATAATGTATTATTGTATATTATAAATTGTTCATGATTAATACGATTTACCAATTGATCGCATTTATCGTTGCTATTTGCGATACGAAAGTTACATCGATCTCTTATCTTTTCTATTGATTTGCCAAACAGTGAATTATTGAGCAATTTCGCGACAGCAGTTTCAATGTAACTTTTTGCTAGGCGCCTTTGATTAATATTAAAATCTAAGTAGGGTTTAAATACAAAGTCTTGATGGAAAGAATATAATTTATGGAGCTTAGTAACAATTAATCCATGTTTTATATAAAATTTTAACAGTTTCAAATGTAAATGATAAAACTCTTTATCAAATTGCGTCAGCAAGAGTTTTGGTGTAGACATCCTATATTTACGGGAGGTACCTCTTTGTATTGACAAGTTATTAAATTGTTCCCGCATATAAGGTGAAAGCATTGATTCATTTATACTTAAATGCTCAGGGG
Source organism: Nemertoderma westbladi (assembly GCA_032718475.1). Classification (NCBI taxonomy): domain Eukaryota; kingdom Metazoa; phylum Xenacoelomorpha; order Nemertodermatida; family Nemertodermatidae; genus Nemertoderma; species Nemertoderma westbladi. Next base: position 2,890 of record JAUCBJ010002940.1, on the reverse strand, counting down.
CTAACGGTAATTGTAATGTTTGATCGTGAATAGCCTTGGGATAATTTAAATCACATATTAAAAAATATCCGGTAGATCCATCAATGTCTAAATCTACCAAGTACTCGATTAGTTTTTCTGGAATTGCATTCACTAAATGTTTAATACTTACTTCTTTGAATTGCGAGGTGGGTAGTTTTTTACTTAAATTCCCAGAATATAAAGAGTTGAAATCAATATTAAAAATATGGCATTCTTCCTTAGTAGAATCATATGTACTTGTTCCTGGTATATTTGATTCTATATAATGCTTTCGACAAAATGAAACACCACCCCTAATTGATTTTTCAAAATTTCTATATGTCTGATAATCCTTTATTAATTCTATTTTACATTTATTATATTTTAGCGCGCAATCATAGGTAAATGACGCGATACTACAGTAAAAAACCACTTCTAAATCGTAATTTTGTTTACAAACATTCCTAAAATTCTCAAATATATCGGCAAGCAAACAAACATCGAGTTTTAAATAGGCTAAAAGATAATCTTTGAGATTCACACAGTCGAATTCAACCCATGATAATTCCGCAAACCTATAATCTTCAATTGTACATGTTTTTTGACTTAAGTTACTAAAAAAATTATTTATAGATGGCAAACTAGTATCATTAAATTTATTAATATATGTCAAGTACTCGTATGGAAATACTCCTTTCCGTTTAATTGTTGAGTTATTCAAGTTTGGATAAAAATATTTCATTTCTTGTAGAGTAATAGGTAAAATTGAGCTTATATCATGACTCGCTACATCCTTTGCTGAACACTCAACTAAATTACTTAAAGAAAAGCTTAAAAATTGATATGTGTCCAAGAAACGTAACTCAATTTTTTTAGAAGTGTTTTTAATTGGGATAAATGCACTCAGTGAAATATATCGTTCTGTATTTCTCGGTATAACCTTTATATCCCAATCTGTGTATTTCTTATCTCTAAATCCGGTTTGTAATATACAATGTATATCGTAGTTGTTGGAATTGTGCCCGCAAAGTACATACAGGTATCGTTTCAATGATAAACTTCGGTTACAACTATTACAGGCTGCCTCAATATATTTACCAGTAATATGTGAATGGTGTCTGTTTTTCCCAACATTATTATTTAAAGTAACATTACAATAGAAACAGAATTTTGCTTGTTCAAAATTTACAAAATCAATATTAGTAAATGACATGGTTTTATGAGTGTATATGTCTGACCAACAACATAATTCAGTTAAATCAGTATATAATGAATCTAAGAAATCTTGAATACAATTATTATTATTATTTGTCTTTACAAATGTTTTCAAATGACATTTTGGTGGGTCAATTAATTCAGTATTGGGAACAATTAAATAACTCACAGCACACGGTATATGCTCCTGTATAAATTGATTATTAACTGAAGGTTGTAAGATACATTCTATATCAAAGTAGGTGACAAACAATGGGGATAAGGTTCTATCTAAATTTGTAAAACTAATGTGTGTTCTTTTTTTATTAGGTAGTTTCTCGCGCTGACTTCTTCCTTGGTAGCAGGCGAGGCGGTGTCGATGAAGAACTTCCGCTCGAAAAAAATGAGCCAAGCACCTTTCACAAAATTGCCTACCTCGGGTATGAAGAGCTCTCGTATTCAGCAATCGATTCAAGTTAGTTATGCAAACATAATGATTCAGTTTAGGTACATTGTTATTTTTTACTACAAGTAATATATTTAATAACTGTTTATCAGGTGTAATTTTACTAAACGGAGGTTGTCTTAATATAGATACGGGGGTGCGTTTGTTGTCGTTATTCCAACATAGTAAATTAATTATATATTTTGAATTTTGTTTTTCAAAAAGTTTAATCGCTAACTGCCACTCTGTTGGATAATCTTTGTTCCCATTGTCAAAAATGAAATGACTCATATAATTTTTGTACGACGAAGTACGGTTTTTGTTGTTTTTCACTTTGCTACCAAATTTTGCGGATATAATAGCCCATTTGAAACAATCATTATCAGCTGATTGTACATTTATAACATATCGTTTACTCGATAGAACCTTAGGTAATTCCATATATCCATGCCCCTTATATAGTAACGACCTACACTTAGATTCAGCTAATTTAATTTCAACCCTTAATAAAGATTTAATACGCCACCCCGAACCACGTGTGTTAAAGATGGCTATTTTTTGTAATATATTTCCCAGCACATACTCAAACCATGTGTCAAAACTTTGCGGTGAATCTACAGTATTAATAGCACCACCGGAAGAATTAAAATAAAAGGTTTCCAATTGCTCGCCTTCTGAAAAATGTGATCTGTACATTAATACATTTAGACCTAACCACAGTCTAAGAACATTCATTTCTTTCAATCTATCTAATATTAACTGAAGAATATTACCTCGAATTTGTGCTAATGCTGTTTCTACATCGGGATAATCTCTAGAAGTTGGGAGGTCGTGGACATAAATTTCAAGACGATTATCGTGAGCTTCTTGTTCCCGCGTAAAAATTGTTGCGCATGTACCAAGAACCACCGTTAAGTTTTTTCTGGATATTATATTTTTATGTTGCGGAAATTTACGCTTTCTTGTGTAGTAACATTTCAAGTGACAGTCGTGTCGTATATAATTCTCATATGTATACTCTTTATTACAGGTAGAACAAGTCAATTGATAGGTGCGGAACTCCATTTCTTTACAACCAGTAGTCGATTCATGTCGTTTACAAATTTCACTGCATGAAGTCACGACATGACACTTAAAACAAGAATAACCTTCAAAATGTGACCGTAGGTGGCGTAAGTAATTATGTCTAGTTACATTCATATGACAGAATGAACAACATATTGTTATTTTATCCATGTTGAAGTTTGTTTA
>JAUCBJ010002939.1:0-43906 GCA_032718475.1 Nemertoderma westbladi | reverse complement strand
ACCGTTCGGTTTGGTGCCCCGGTAAGCAACCTACTGTGGTAGTCTACCGATACTTCGATCACCCGGACAACCAGCACTTAGCGATGTCTACAGCTGACCGGTACCTCAACCAATCTGAGTTCCACCGCCGAGCTGACGCAGCAGTAACCGTGACAGACTTCGATCAGACTTATAGCAACAATCTGGTGTGCAGTGCCTATGACTTCGGAGTGTACAAGGTGAGTGTGGTGGTTTGGAGTATATGGTTACAATGTGAATATTATTTCATTGTATAAATATCAAAATATACTGTATGTATATGAAACCATATCTAACATATCTGCTTTATTAAAGCCAGTGTGTTGTAGTTTTTCAAATGTGGGTTTCAAAAAGAAATAGCGCCATTTTGTTTGTGATTCTAAAAAAAACTTTTAAATTTATGTTGTTATTATTAATTGGTATCTATTAGACATAGTTTTATAAATTAATTTTAATGGGAAATACTGTACTTACAGTATTAACCGGTAGTAATTATGATATTTAATTTATACATTATGCTACAGCCAAGTTTATTAAAACAATAAATAATTATTAAATAATTGGCACCTTTTTTCTTAAATGATATGTAAATATTGGGGGGGGGGGGGGGGGGGGGGGGGGGGTGTCTTTATGCAGTCAAAATTCATCCCACTTTCAGTAAAAATCGACGGAAAGGATAGAAATTCAAAATTAAATATATAGTGTATACTTTATAGTGTATTAATAATTTATAATGATGAGACGAGATGTGATTTGAATTTTAATTTTCAAAATGTGACTTGCTTCACCACCCCTCCACCCCAACCCTCCCCCCCCGCCACACCACCCCTACCCCACCCCCCCCCCCCCGCCCCGTCACACCACCCCCCCCCCCCCACCCCGTCTGGAGATGTGTGAAAGATTAGATTAAGCAAATGGCTCAACATTTCATTTAATCTGATTAAAATCACATAGGGATTCTTAAAGAGGTTTTAATTAGGCCTACGGTGTAGACATACTGTATAACTGGTGCTCAATGTCATAACGTTATTTCTTGCGTGTTGAATATATTATATTTATATTTATCATAAAGTATTCTTTACCCTCAGCCAGTCATTACATTAAACTTATTAGGTTTCCCTCCCACAATAACTCGACTCGCTGTCTGCCCAGCCGGAAATTGGCCGAAGTGCCGAGAGCGTTTGGCTTTAGTAGCGTCTCTCGCTTCTCGGGTAAAGTATTAATTTAATCAGGTTATAGAATCCGTACGAGTAACCAGTAAGGAATCGGATTTCTCTATCGATGGTCTGTATCCTGTCTCCGGTTTAATCAACCCGGTATTTATGTTTTAATCAAAGACAAACTTGTACGATTTCCTATTCATATAATTATCTTGCAGATAGCCATTATAATATCGGTAACGCTGGCTGTTTTATTCGGTGTTGTTGCGTTTGTTGCGATGCGACAGGCGCGATATCGTGGCTACGGTTGGAACTGCGTGAGGGGCGGGAGTCGAGACGAGACAGATAGATTGGACGGCGGCGAATCGTTAAACAATGTCTCCATCGAATTCCATTCATCCATGGATCCCAAATCGATGACAGAGGACGAACATTCTTACAGGTTAGTTCGAAAACAAACCATATTTGCATCTTGGACGTTTAGTTTTCTGGGACTGCAGTCGCTTGTAGTGTTTCAAAATCTGTGGAACAAAATGGTGCTGCATGAAACGGCGTGGAACGAAAATGGTGCTGCATGCATCTGTGGGAATCGATGTGCAACTGGGCTTATATGAAACTGTGGAACGAGATGTATGGATCTGGGGAACGAGGTGTTTGAAACTGCGCGGAACGACGTAAGGGTGTATGGAACTGTGTGGAACGGGGTGTTTGAAACTGCGCGGAACGACGTAGTGGTGTATGGAACTATGTGAAGCGGGGTGTTTGAAACTGCGCGGAACGACGTAGTGGTGTATGAAACTGTGTGGAACGGGGTGTTTAAACTGCGCGGAACGACGTAGTGGTGTATGGAACTGTGTGGAACGGGGTGTTTGAAACTGCGCGGAACGACGTAGTGGTGTATGAAACTGTGTGGAACGGGGTGTTTAAACTGCGCGGAACGACGTAGTGGTGTATGGAACTGTGTGGAACGGGGTGTTTGAAACTGCGCGGAACGACGTAGGGGTGTATGGAATTGTGTGGAACGGGGTGTTTGAAACTGCGCGGAACGACGTAGGGGTGTATGGAACTGTGTGGAACGGGGTGTTTGAAACTGCGCGGAACGACGTAGGGGTGTATGGAACTGTGTGGAACGGGGTGTTTGAAACGCGCGCGGAACGAGGTAGGGGTGTGTGGAACGGGGTGTTTGAAACTGCGCGGAACGACGTAGGGGTGTATGGAACTGTGTGGAACGGGATGTTTGTAACTGCGCGGAACGACGTAGGGGTGTGTGGAACGGGGTGTTTGAAACTGCGCGGAACGACGTAGGGGTGTATGGAACTGTGTGGAACGGGATGTTTGTAACTGCGCGGAACGACGTAGGGGTGTATGGAACTATGTGGAACGGGGTGTTTGTAACTGCGCTGAACGACGTAGGGGTGTGTGGAACGGGGTGTTTGAAACTGCGCGGAGCGACGAAGGGGTGTATGGAACTGTGTAGAACGGGGTGTTTGTAACTGCGCGGAACGACGTAGGGGGCCCAAACCCACAAAAAGTGGCCCAAAACGTTTCCCACACGATTCGACTTAATTTTAGAATGAAATTTTTTTTGGAACCTAGTAAAGTTATATATATTTTTGAAGATAATTTTATGGTCCAACATAGATGCACAAAAAATCATACTGTCACTCCGACTTTGAAAGATTTTACAGACCTTTTAGTATTAAAAAATGCAGGTTTTTCAATTGTCCAAAAAAGTTGATTGTTTTCTGATGGATGTATTTTGACATCTACTGGGTGTATTTCAACAAGTTATAGCTCATTTTAAAGCTAAATAATAGAGGAATGCAATGGAATAACTCCCAAATTGTTTTATTGATATCATATTTAAATAAAACAATAGATAATATACCCATATTTTTGACAATTACTTGTCCCAAACGGTAACAACTGAATTCACCAATAGGTTTTTATTTGGATTCTATAAACTAAATTCTTATTTGAAAGGAAAATCTTCAAGAAGTGGAATGTTCCAGATTTTACGAAAAAATACTAAACACAACCAGAGATAATGGCTGGTTTTATACGTGCGAGTCGATTATGTCAATTAGGATTGTCCCATGTGTAACACCAAGTGCACTGGTTTACCATGCTCTAGAATCAGTTCTAACAAACTTGATATGAAGATTCAAATATCAGAAGATAGCCAAGTTCTTGGTCTTTTGCGTGAGTAATCATTTGTGGCAACAATTGACTGTGGAATAGACTTTAGTTGCTTTTACATTTATCAGCATGAGCTTTGTCCCACCTGTAACAAAAGCCTGTAACACAAAAAATCGTTACAAGGCGGGACGTCCCACATGTAACATGTAAATCGAATAATTTAGGGCTACAGAATGGGACATGTCTCACCTGTAACACTTTAGTAGTGCAGACTTTATAATATTGATAAGACTGTAGGTCATGCACACAGAACAGCAGTATTAACTGTGAATTGGTACTTACCTACCTACAGTAGTACCGGTAACAGTATCAGTGCTGCCTCTTTATTGCGTTTGATTCGAAGTTATTGGATCTACAGATCTGCGCAGTGCATAGAGTTTACTATTGACTACTAAACAAACTAATCCTAACCAGAACCAGTTATAAGACACTGATACAGACACTATGTGACTACGGTATAGAATAGAGACCACATTTCATTACTTATTAGACATCAGCTTGCCGTTCCGGTATCAAGATACTGATAGTAAATAAAAATAGGACTAATAATACTGATCTGTCTTATATGGAATGCGGTCCATCTTAGATCTATCTTCTGCGATTGGGAGAGGGAGATTGGGAGCTCCGTGAGGGGAGCAGTTAGAGGTGGGAGGGAAAAAAATAGAGGTGCAAGGGGAGCAGTTGGAGGTGTGAGGGGAAAAGGTAGAGGTGCAAGGGGAGCAGTTGGAGGTGCGAGGGGAAAAGGTAGAAGTGCAAGAGGAGCAGTTGGAGGTGTGAGGGGAAAAGGTAGAGGTGCAAGTGGAGCAGTTGGAGGTGCGAGGGGAAAAGGTAGATGTGGAAGGGGAGCAGTTGGAGGAGCGAGAGGAGTAGTTAGTGCGAGAGCAGTACGTAGAGGTGCGAGTGGAGAATGGGAGGATCTGTGGAGGGTGTGGGAGACAGGATGAAAAGTACAGGAGGATCTGTGGAGGGTGTGGGAGACAGGAGTGAAAAGTACAGGAGGATCTGTGGAGGGTGTGGGAGACAGGGTGAAAAGTACAGGAGGATCTGTGGAGGGTGTGGGGGACGGAGTGGGAAGTACAGGAGGATCTGTGGAGGGTGTGGGAGACGGAGTGGGAAGTACAGGATGATCTGTGGAGGGTGTGGGAGACGGAGTGGGAAGTACAGGAGGATCTGTGGAGGGTGAGGGAGACGGAGTGGGAGCTATGGGAGGATCTGTGGAGGGTGTGGGAGACGGAGTGAGAAGTACAGGAGGATCTGTGGAGGGTGTGGGAGACAGGGTGAAAAGTACAGGAGGATCTGTGGAGGGTGTGGGAGACGGAGTGGGAAGTACAGGATGATCTGTGGAGGGTGTGGTAGACGGAGTGGGAAGTACAGGAGGATCTGTGGAGGGCGTGGGAGACAGGGTGAGAAGTACAGGAGGATCTGTGGAGGGTGTAGGAGGCAGGGTGAGAAGTACAGGAGGATCTGTGGAGGGTGTGGGAGACGGAGTGGGACGTACATGAGGATCTGGGGAGGGTGTGGGAGACAGGGTGAGAAGTACAGGAAGATTTGTGGAGGGTGTGGGGGGGGGGACAGGGTGAGAAGTACAGGAGGATCTGTGGAGGGTGTGGGAGACAGGGTGAGAAGTACAGGATGATCTGAGGAGGGTGGGGAAGATGGAGTGGAAGGTACAGGTGGATCTGTGGAGGGTGGGGATGAAAGTGATAATGAACAATTTACAGGTTTTGAAGGAGTGGGGGGTATGGGAAGATCCGTGGCGGCTATACAAGATAACGTTTGGAATACAGGAGAATCTATGGAGGGTGTAGAAGATGGAGTGGGGAGTACAGGAGGTTCTGTGGAGGGTGGAGATGAAACTGATGAACAATTTATAGGTTTTGACTAACTGCTCAGCCATAGTGATATACAGTTATAAACTCGGTAATAAACTCGTCATACTTTGTGAATTTTCATATAAATCGTCACTAAAGTACCTAAAAGTGGTTAAAATTTAAAAATAAAACTCTTTATATTTATTTGATAAACTATAATATTTTATAATTTTTCCAGAAATGGGGACCATAAAGATTTATTATGATTGATTTTATTTTCAAATAAGCTTCATTGGGATGTGTTACTGGGATAAGGAATGGCTGCATAGCTCCCACTCAGAGACGAAATCTATGTTAATTTAACATTTCAGTGTAATTACAACTGGTGTTACATGGTGGGACAAATTGTTACAGGCATCGGAAATCGCCATTCAAGGGCTCTGATTGGCTGATATCGGGCGTTACATTGTGGGACAAGTGTTACAGGAATGGACATCTGTTTTTCTCAATTATTTGTTACCATGAGGTCGGGGCTATTGGGAAATTACCACCATTGAATTCAGCGCATCAAGAGCTTTCTGGTGATATATAATATTACATACTTTGGGAAACTTTTTTTTTTTTAATAATTTTTTTGGCCACTTTTTGTGATTTTGAGCCAGGGGTGTATGGAACTATGTGGAACGGGGTGGTTGAAACTGCCTGGAACGACGTAGGGGTGTTGTGGAGTGAGGTATGGCACTGCATGGAAAGGATTTGAACTTGTGAAATGAGCTGTATAGGCATATGGAACAAACAGCCAATACAAACGACATTATTATATAAAAATCATGGCAAATCCAATGCTTTCAGCTTGCTGTTTGTTGAACTTGTTGTCTTACTGGGTTAGTATTTCTGTCCGGACTCTATAGGGGAAGTCTAGAATTGGCTGACCTTGACAACACCCTAACGGAATGAGCTTGTGCAATGATCAACTACAGTATCTGGAACAATAAGTTGGAGATAATGTAGAGCAATCTACCAGTAACAATCTGCGCTGCGCAAAGGGCCTAAATTGAGTTTGTGTCTAAAGTATTATGAATGTAGTGTTGTGGGGTAATGTGAATGTGATGCAAGATAATACGTTATTTATTTAATGATTTAGTGAGGTTCGAACAACTGATGTATCCGAACCTGACACAATTCCGACTCAAATTCAACCAAAGGTTGTGCTAAACATACAGAAAAGGGATGATTTCGAAGCGTTGATGGAAAGTGAGGAAGATGACACAGTAGAAGCGTAGAGATGGGATCGTCAACGTTACCGGAACGAACTAACGGAATAATTACAGCAGTGTAATCTACTAATTAATGGTGCTAAATTAATACAATAATTGTTATCTTTGCCTTTTATTCATAAAATTTTTTAATCTATATTGAATTTAACGTAATATCACAGTTTCATTATTTCATAACAATAATTTCGGTATATGATATCATATGATCGCCCACTCTTACCCACCATATTTAAGGGAGAGGATGAGGGGGGGGGGGGGGGGGGGATTTTGAATTCTTTAATGCATCTATGCAACACTACTTACTGTGCCTGTCACAATGCCACAGAATCTCTACTCTAGACACTATCAATGGCGGTCTCTGTTCTCCTCTTGCTCAGAGGCGTAGCGTTTGCAATAGACTTACCTTTTGTTACCAGTGGCCATACCCCACACCCCACTTTCCTCACTGCACTCTTCTCTATGTAAATTACCTTTCCTCACACCTTCCCCTAATTATTTTAAATAGTAAAGTAAATTAATTAAAAGGTAAAGAAGGATGTATTAGCCATTATTTACAGACATTCCAATTGCAGAATAATTTAAATGTAAAATATAATTTAATAAAAATAAAAACTTTTGAAACGAAAAAGAAAATAATTGCAATCTAAAACTAGCACAACATTGGAGACAATATATAGAAATATTCGGAAAGTATTTTTTGTGGTAAAGATGTTTCACGCTTTATGCGTCGCCTTTCCATCCTTTATGAGAAACATATTATGCGTAAGATTCTTCATCAATGGGTTCATCAGTTCGTGTAGATGACGGAACATTAGAGGCGCGAAGTGGTTCGAAAATAGTCGAAGACGGTAGAATCTCCGACCAACTCCTAGGCTTCGCTGCATCGAGGCTCGGAGTGGAGAATCGAATCGCCAGTCGGGTTTCGGACTTCCGTTTGTTTGCGAGTGAGGCCGTTCGCGTTTCCGCCGTGGGTTCGACCGCCGCTGATAATGAACGCAACCGTCCGAGGTTACGGGCCTCGCGAGCGCTCAGTTTCACGTAGGGTTTATTCTGTAGTCCTCCGTCCTCCTCGTCGGAGAGAGAACCGATCGCCTCGGAGAGTGGCGTCGCCGCGCGGCAGACGAGAGAGACAGACGGACGTCGGGATGGTTCGTGGGACGACGGATTGGGTCTGGGAGCAGTCGGGGGTGGGAGACGGGGCCAACTCACAACCGACAAACTCGGGTTAACGGGAGGAAACGACGCGAAACTCTGGAACTCAGTAAAATGTTGGGGCGAGTTAGGTTCGTGAGCCAATGAGCTGGGTTCACGAGCCGACGAATTGGGTTCGTGAACCGACGAGTTGGGTTCGTGAGCCCACGAGTTGGGGTCGTGAGCCGAAGAGTTGGGTTCGTGAGCAGATGAGTTGGGTTCGTGGGCCAACGGATTGGGTTCGAGAGCCGACGAGTTTGGTTCGTGAGCCGACGAGTTGGGTTCGTGAGCCAACGAGTTGTGTTCGTGAGCCGAAGAGTTGGGTTCGTGAGCAGACGAGTTGGGTTCGTGAGCCAACGGATTGGGTTCGTGTGTCGACGAGTTGGGTTCGTGAACCGACGAGTTGAGTTCGTCAGCCAACGAGTCGGTTTCGTCAGCCAACGGGTTGGGTTCGTCAGCAGACGAGTTGGGTTCGTGAGCCAACGGATTGGGTTCGTGTGTCGACGAGTTGGGTTCGTGAGCCAACGAGATGGGTTCGGGAGCCAACGAGTTAGGTTCGGGACCCAAGGAGTTGGGTTCGTGAGCCGACGAGTTGGGTTCGTGAGTCGACGTGAGGGGTTCGTGAGCAGACGAGTTGTGTTCGAGAGCCAACAAGTTGGGTTCGTGAGCGGATGAGTTGGTTTCGGGATCCAACAATTTGAGTTCGTGAGCCAACGGATTGGGTTCGGGAGCCAACGAGTTTGGTTCAGGAGCTAACGAGTTGGGTTCGTGAGCCAGCGAGTTGGGTATGGGTGCCAACGAGTTTGGTTCGGGAGCTAACAAGTTGGGTTCGTCAGGCAACGAGTTGGGTTCGTGAGCCAAAGAGTTGTGTTCGTGAGCCAATGTGTTTTGTTCGTGACCCGACGTTAAGGGTTCGTGAGCAGACGAGTGGTGTTCGTGAGCCAACGAGTTGGGTTCGTGAGCGGATGAGTTGGGTTCGGGAGCCAACAATTTTAGTTCGTGAGCCAACGAGTTGGGTTCGCGAGCCAAGGAGTTGGGTTCGTGAGCAGATGAGTTGTGTTCGTGAGCCAACGAGTAGGGTTCGTGAGCCAACGAGTTGGATTCGTGAGCAGACGTGTTGTGTTCGTGAGCCAACGAGTTGGGTTCGTAAGCGGAAGAGTTGGGTTCGGGAGACAACACGTTGAGTTCGTGAGCCAACGACTTGGGTTCATGAGCCGACTGGTTGGGTTCGTGAGCCATTGAGCTGGGTTCGGGAGGCGCCGTGTTGTGTACCATTGAGACCAAGGTCGATACGCCTCGATTTAGTTTATCGCCACTTTCCAGCACTGCGGCTTCCATTCCGTACCTCGTTGCTCCTACATCCATAGACTGAACAACAGCGGGCGGAGATTGTTCTATTGCACATTTAGTTGAATCGGATGCCGTCGGTACGTTGATTTCATCAGGTTCGTCATACGATACTAGCGAGCTAGAGGGTTGCAGGCAGTGGCCAAATGAATCACTGGTCGTTGAGTTTTGGGGTGGGAAATTACTGACTCGAGAATCATGGCCAGGCGAGTCACTGATGTCTAAATCATGATCGGGAGAGGTAATGCTATGAAGGTTATGATCATCAGATTTATTGGTCTTAGATTCCTGATCAAAAGATTTATTTATACTGGAATGTGAACAAACATCGGTGGATAAAGTCTGCGAATCACAAACGGAATCACTAATAGGTTTAACTGAAACTTCGGATTGCGGGGTTTCATCGCAACTATCCCGTAGATTGCAGCACGGGGATGGATTCTCGCTGCCCACACCAATCCCCCTACCTCCCTTCCTAGCTCGTCGCTCCTCTCTGCGCCGATGTATCTCTTCGCTGATGGAATTCAACCGCTGCAGCGTTTCAGAGTAAACCTGTTTTGCGACTCGAACTTCTCTACTTAACGCTTCGATCTTGAGTTTATGTTGTTCCAAAGTGTCGATATAAACGGCTTTCTGGTCAAAATACGATTTAGATTTAATGATGGCGCGTTTGTTCTTTGCGTAGAGCTGTTTAGCGCTTTGTTGGGCTGCTGTAAACCTCTGCGCCGTAGCCAAGTGGTCCCGCTCTGCTTCCCTCTTTACCAATTCATACTCATTTACCTGCGCGCAGGAAAAACATAAACAGACTTTAGTGGCAGAATTATTATGGTGATAAATTTAATAATTGAAATTCAGGACTATAATAGAGCTCTAGGTTTCTACTTCATTAAAGCGTTTAGATTTTCCCGTTTATATATTTACCAGTGTGGTAAACACTTACTTGGAGTGTGGTAAACATTTATTTGAAGTGTAGTAAACACTTACTTGGAGTGTGGTATACATTTCCTTGGATTGTGGCATACACTTACTTGGATTGTGGTATACACTTACTTGGAGTGTTGTAAACACTTACTTGGAGTGTGGTATACACATACTTGGAGTGTGATATACACTTACTTGGAGTGTGGTATACACTTACTTGGAGTGTGGTATACATTTACTTGGAGTGTGGTATACACTTGAAGAGTGGTATACATTTACTTGGAGTGTGGTACACCCTTACTTGGAGTGTGGCATACATTTACTTGGAGTGTGGTAAATCCTTACTTGGAGTGTGGTATACATTTACTTGGAGTGTGGTAAACCCTTACATGGAGTGTGGTATAGACTTGCAGTGTGGTAAACCCTTACTTGGAGTGTGGTATACATTTACTTGGAGTGTGGTATACACTTGCAGTGTGGTATACATTTACTTGGAGTGTGGTAAACCCTTACTTGGAGTGTGGTATACACTTGCAGTGTGGTAAACCCTTACTTGGAGTGTGTTATACATTTACTTGGAGTGTGGCAAACACTTGGAGTGTTGTACACACTTACTTGGAGTGTTGTATACATTTACTTGGAGTGTGGTATACACTTACTTGGAGTGTAATATACACTTACTTGGAGTGTGGTATACACTTGCAGTGGGGTATACACTTACTTGGAGTGTGGTATACACTTACTTGGAGTGTGGTAAACCCTTACTTGTAGTGTGGTATACACTTACTTGGAGTGTGTTATACTTACTTGGAGTGTGGCAAACACTTACTTGGAGTGTGGTAAACACTTACTTGGAGTGTGGTATACACTTACTTGGAGTGTTGTAAACACTTAGAGTCTGATATACACTTACTTGAAGTGTGGTGAACTCTTACTTGGAGTGTGGTATACACTTACTTGGAGTGTGGTAAACAAAACACTTACTTGTCGTGTGGTAGACATTTACTTGTACTGTGGTATACATACTTGGAGTGTGGTATACACTTACTTGGAGTGTGGTAAACACTTACTTGGAGTGTGGTAAACACTTACTTGTAGTGCGGTATACATTTACTTGGATTGTGGTATACACTTTCTTGGAATGTAGTAAACACTTACTTGGAGTGTGGTAAACACTTAATTGTAGTGTGGTATACACCACACTTGTACTGTGGTATACATACTTGGAGTGTGGTATACACTTACTTGCAGTGTGATATACACTTGCAGTGTGGTATACACCTACAAGGAGTGTGGTAAACACTTACTTGGAGTGTGGTAAACACTTACTTGTAGTGCGGTATACATTTACTTGGATTGTGGTATACACTTTCTTGGAGTGTAGTAAACACTTACTTGGAGTGTGGTATACATTTACTTGTACTGTGGTATATATACTTGGGGTGTGATATACACTTACTTGGAGTGTGGTAAACACTTACTTGTAGTGCGGTATACATTTACTTGGATTGTGGTATACATTTTCTTGGAGTGTAGTAAACACTTACTTGGAGTGTGGTATACACTTACTTGGAGTGTGGTAAACACTTACTTGGAGTGTGGTATACACTTACTTGGAGTGTGGTAAACACTTACTTGGAGTGTGATATACACTTACTTGGAGTGTGGTCAACTCTTACTTGGAGTGTGGTATAGACTTACTTGGAGTGTGGTAAACAAAACACTTACTTGTAGTGCGGTATACATTTACTTGTACTGTGGTATACATACTTGGAGTGTGGTATACACTTACTTGGAGTGTGGTAAACACTTACTTGTAGTGCGGTATGCATTTACTTGGATTGTGGTATACACTTTCTTGGAGTGTAGTAAACACTTACTTAGAGTGTGGTATACATTTACTTGTACTGTGGTATACATACTTGGAGTGTGTTAAACACTTACTTGGAGTGTGGTAAACACTTACTTGGAGTGTGGTATACAATTACTTGGAGTGTGGTAAACCCTTACTTGTAGTGTGGTATACACTTACTTGGAGTGTGGTATACACTTACTTGGAGTGTGGTATACACTTACTTGGAGTGTGCTATACATTTACTTGGAGTGTGGTATACATTTACTTGGAGTGTGGTATACACTTACTTGGAGTGTGCTATACATTTACTTGGAGTGTGGTATACACTTACTTGGAGTGTGATATACACTGGCAGCGTGGTATAGACTTACTTGGAGTGTGGTATACACTTGCAGTGTGGTAAACCCTTACTTGGAGTGTGGTATACATTTACTTGGAGTGTGGCAAACACTTGCAATGTGGTATACACTTACTTGGAGTGTTGTATACACTTACTTGGAGTGTGGTATACATTTACTTGCTATACATTTACTTGGAGTGTGGTATACATTTACTTGGAGTGTGGTATACACTTACTTGAAGTGTGGAAAACCCTTACTTGTAGTGTGGTATACACTTACTTGGAGTGTGATATACACTGGCAGCGTGGTATAGACTTACTTGGAGTGTGGTATACACTTGCAGTGTGGTAAACCCTTACTTGGAGTGTGGTATACATTTACTTGGAGTGTGGCAAACACTTGCAATGTGGTATACACTTACTTGGAGTGTTGTATACACTTACTTGGAGTGTGGTATACATTTACTTGGAGTGTGGTATATACTTACTTGGAGTGTGGTATACACTTGCAGTGTGGTAAACACTTACTTGGAGTGTAAAGTAAAAGTAAAGTAAATTTTCTTCGGCCGCTAGTCCAGGGATTACGCACAAAGTCCGACGACTTATTTCCAGTGAGGTCCCCCCAGAACTTTACTCCCCAGAGGAAACTCCAGTACTCATTTAGCTACCACTTAAGGATGCAAGGCAGAGATGCGCCCTGGCTGGTCCCTTTAAAGCATTCGTGCCGAAACGAAAACTGCCCTGGCCTATGTGAGGTTCGAACCCACGACATACGGGAGATGTGAATTCAATGCGACCACTACACCAAGGTGGAACCTTGGAGTGTGGTATACATTTACTTGGAGTGTGGTATACACTTACTTGGAGTGTGGTAAACACTTACTTGGAGCGTGGTATACATTTACTTGGAGTGTGGTATACACTTACTTTGAGTGTGGTAAACCCTTACTTGTAGTGTGGTATACACTTACTTGGAGCGTGCTATACACTTGCAGTGTGGTAACCACTTACTTGGAGTGTGGTATACATTTATTTGGAGTGTGGTATACACTTGCAGTGTGGTATACATTTACTTGGAGTGTGGTAAACCCTTACTTGGAGTGTGGTATACATTTAGTTGGGGTGTGGTATACACTTACTTGGAGTGTGGTATACACTTACTTGGAGTGTAGTATACACTTGCAGTGTGGTAAACACTTACTTGGAGTGTGGTATACATTTATTTGGAGTGTGGTATACACTTGCAGTGTGGTAAACACTTACTTGGAGTGTGGTATACATTTATTTGGAGTGTTGTATACACTTGCAGTGTGGTAAACATATACTTGGAAGGTGGTATACATTTACTTGGAGTGTGGTATACACTTACTTGGAGTGTAGTATACACTTGCAGTGTGGTAAACACTTACTTGGAGTGTGGTATACATTTATTTGGAGTGTGGTATACACTTGCAGTGTGGTATACATTTACTTGGAGTGTGGTAAACCCTTACTTGGAGTGTGGTATACATATAGTTGGGGTGTGGTATACACTTACTTGGAGTGTGGTATACACTTACTTGGAGTGTGGTAAACCCTTACTTGTTGTGTGGTATACACTTACTTGGAGTGTGGTATACACTTGCTTGGAGTGTGGTATACACTTGCGGTGTGCTAAACACTTACTTGGAGTGTGGAATACATTTACTTGGAGTGTGGTAAACACTTACTTGTAGTGTGGTATATATTTACTTGGAGTGTGGTATACACTTATTTGGAGTGTGGTATACACTTAATTGGAGTGTGGTATACACTTACTTGGAGTGTGGTAAACCTTTACTTGTAGTGTGGTATACACTTACTTGGAGTGTGGTATACACTTACTTGGAGTGTGGTATACATTTACTTGGAGTGTGGTAAACACTTACTTGTAGTGCGGTATATATTTACTTGGAGTGTGGTATACACTTATTTGGAGAGTGGTATACACTTACTTGGAGTGTGGTATACACTTACTTGGAGTGTGGTAAACCTTTACTTGTAGTGTGGTATACACTTACTTGGAGTGTGGTATACACTTACTTGTACTGTGGTATACTTACTTGGAGTTTGGTAAACACTTACTTGGAGTGTGGTATACATTTACTTGGAGTGTGGTAAACACTTACTTGTAGTGTGGTATATATTTACTTGGAGTGTGGTATACACTTATTTGGAGTGTGGTATACACTTACTTGGAGTGTGGTATACACTTACTTGGAGTGTGGTAAACCTTTACTTGTAGTGTGGTATACACTTACTTGGAGTGTGGTATACACTTACTTGTACTGTGGTATACTTACATGGAGTGTGGTAAACACTTACTTGGAGTGTGGTAAACACTTACTTGGAGTGTGGTATACACTTACTAGTACTGTGGTATACTTACTTGGAGTGTGGTAAACACTTACTTGGAGTGTGGTAAACACTTACTTGTACTGTGGTATACTTACTTGGAGTGTGGTAAACACTTACTTGGAGTGTGGTAAACACTTACTTGGAGTGTGGTAAACACTTAGAGTGTGATATACACTTACTTGGAGTGTGGTGAACTCTTATTTGGAGTGTGATATACACTTACTTGGAGTGTGGTAAACAAAACACTCACTTACTTGTAGTGTGGTATATATTTACTTGTACTGTGGTATACATACTTGGAGTGTGGTATACACTTACTTGGAGTCTGGTAAACACTTACTTGGAGTGTGGTAAACACTTACTTGTAGTGCGGTATACATTAACTTGGATTGTGGTATACACTTACTTTGAGTGTGGGAAACACTTACTTGGAGTGTTTAAATGGGAAAGAAGTCGAAATGATGCCGTTCGTGGCGTATCCATAATTATAACTTCAGGGATAATGACTGTAGAAAGGGTCTAATGCCACGGTTAACGAAAACAGTTTCTATTTATATGGCCATTTCATCCTCACGGACGTCTTCAGTAAATTAAATTAAAATAACATTAAAACACAATTTATAAACCTAAACCATAATATTAAATTTAACATACGGTACAACCAATTATTATGCCACCAAATTCCGATATACACAGTATGATAGGATGTATTAGATTAACATATTTAGATTTATCATAATACTGTATGTAGGCCTAGAGATAGAATTGTAGGCTACAAGTGTTGTTAAGGTATTAGACGTTCAATATTAAATTTAAAAAATTAAAAATAAAAATAAAAAGGGTGCTAAATGAAGAGGTGTAAAAAGGGTGGGTAACGTTAAAACCATTAAATGATTAAAAATAGTTAAAAATTGTTGGTTCCAATATTAAGTCGTTGAGTTACAAATTCACAAATAAAAGTGAGGCTGGTAAAAGGGTAAAAAAATTCTAAAAAAATGTTGGTTCTGAAATAAAAAATCATTTAAAAATATATTTAAAAGAAGGGAAAGAATACCTAAGCCATAAAATTGAGGGGGATAAAAGGACACATATTACTGTTACTAAATAAATGGAATCCCTACAAGATTACATATTACAATTTTTAAAAAAGTTTTTGTTTTGGTACTTCCTATTGAATACTAATATGTTCGGCTATAGTACGTACATTACAGCTGGCTGACACATTGTATATTACAGCAAGGGTAGAGCGTACTGCACAGTTAATTAATTATTAGAGGTGGTGTGAGTTTGTTACATCCAAATGTTAGGTGGGGGCGAGCCATCGGGTCGAAGTTTCATTCTATAGAAGTGGTACCAGTTTATTGAGGGGTGGGCGGTGGCAATTAATGAGTAATGCTTCAGTATGAATACGACGCTGGTGGTTACGAAATTGCTGGACGCATGTTACTTCGTAATTATTACAGCTACTGAAATGTTGAAGCTATAGCACCTCCGGGTCAGTTGTTGTCACAGTACATATCGGCTTGTTGTTCTTTATTGCCTTATCCAGAGCTTTCCTGTAGCTGTTGATGTTCTCCCGATGTTTATTGAGCCTCTTGTGCAGACGTTGTTCAGTTTGACCGAGGTAGTATTGATAGGGGTGAGTTTTACATTTAATGGTATAGAGAATGTTGCTGGATTTACAATCAAACCTCCCGATGATTGGCTCGCCCCATGGTGTCTCTTTCATATCCGTAATTGCCAAGCAGGTGAGGCAGCGGGGTTGCAAACATGGATGGTTACCTGGAGCTGTTTGTGGTTCCTGTTTACGTATTAGAAGCTTTCCCAAAGTTGGTGCATTTCGTGGGACAGTTTGTAATGTTACACCAAGGTGCTGAACTCGTCTGTTATGCCGACGTACAACTTTGCTGAGGGTAGGGATAAATTGTGGTGTCGTTGACAGATAGAAACGTTGGGTAGGAGGTTTTATGTTGTTTTGTTGATTGGTATGGCTTGGTGAATGCGGAAAGTCCTGATCGTGTTCGGCGGCAGTGAATGTTGAACATTGGGGTGGGTCCCACGCATACAAACTTAAAAGGAAGTTCAAGGGGTATCCTCTGAGTTTACACTTTTCGAGATATAAATGCCTTTGTTGTTTGAAATGATTTGTTGAATCCGTTAGTCGGCGAATGCGCAGCAGTTCAGCTCGAACTATGGCTAGCAAGGATGGTTTGTGGTGGAAGCTTGAGTATGCGATGGGTAGTTTATTAGACATTGGTTTCCTATATATTTTGGTTGTTAGTTTTGTTGAGTTTGAAGCTTGAATAGTAACATCTAGGTAGTTTATGGATTTTCTGGAGTAGTCTACGGTAAACTGTATAGAGTTGTTATTGTATAGGTCTGAGCAGGCGGAGTTCATTTCTACAGTCATTATCCCTGAAGTTATACTTGGAGTGTGGTATACACTTACTTGGAGTGTGGTATACATTTACTTGGAGTGTGGTAAACACTTACTTGGAGTGTGGAATACATTTACTTGGAGTGTGGTATACACTTACTTGGAGTGTGGTATACACTTACTTGGAGTGTGGTAAACACTTACTTGGAGTGTGGAATACATTTACTTGGAGTGTGGTATACACTTACTTGGAGTGTGGTATACACTTACTTGGAGTGTGGTATACACTTACTTGGAGTGTGGTATACACTTACTTGGAGTGTGGTAAACACTTACTTGGAGTGTGGAATACATTTACTTGGAGTGTGGTATACACTTACTTGGAGTGTGGTATACACTTACTTGGAGTGTGGTATACACTTACTTGGAGTGTGGTATACACTTACTTGGAGTGTGGTAAACACTTACTTGGAGTGTGGAATACATTTATTGGAGTGTGGTATACACTTACTTTGAGTGTGGTATACACTTACTTGGAGTGTGGTAAACACTTACTTGGAGTGTGGAATACATTTATTGGAGTGTGGTATACACTTACTTTGAGTGTGGTATAAACTTACTTGGAGTGTGGAATACATTTACTTGGAGTGTGGTATACACTTACTTGGAGTGTGGTATACACTTACTTGTAGTGCGGTATACACTTACTTGGAGTGTGGTATACACTTACTTTGAGTGTGGTATACACTTACTTGGAGTGTGGTAAACACTTACTTGGAGTGTGGAATACATTTACTTGGAGTGTGGTATACACTTACTTGGAGTGTGGTATACACTTACTTGGAGTGTGGTAAACACTTACTTGGAGTGTGGAATACATTTACTTGGAGTGTGGTATACACTTACTTGGAGTGTGGTATACATTTACTTGGAGTGTGGCAAACACTTGCAATGTGGTATACACTTACTTGGAGTGTGGTAAACATTTACTTGGAGTGTGGTACACCCTTACTTGGAGTGTGGTATACACTTACTTGTAGTGCGGTATACACTTACTTGGAGTGTGGTATACACTTACTTGGAGTGTGGTATTGTTCAACTTTTCTTGCCATGCCACATCGAAATGTTGGCGCTGTAATCTCGATTCCGCCACAGCGACCATCTCCTTAGCTGTGGTGTGCTGGCTAATCGCTCTCTCATATCTAAGTAAGACAAGATTGTAACCAGCGTTAAAAATTATAATAATTTTATGGAAAAAAAAACATCCGCGAACCCTCACGTGGAGTGTGGTTAATGACTATGAGTAATAATACACTCTAACTACTAATTTCGAGCTGAGCCCCCCAATCCCTTTCTTACCAGACCGCTAGACGGCAGCTCGATGTCGCGAGCTGAGCCCCCCTTTCCCCTTTCTCACCTAACGGCAGCTCGTTGTGTCTCGTGCTGCGCCCCCTTTTCCCCTTTCTTACTAGACCGCAGCTCGCTGTGTCTCGAGCTGAGCCCCCGTTTCCCCTTTCTTACCAGACCGCAGCTCGTTGTGTCTCGAGCTGAGCCCCCGTTTCCCCTTTCTTACCAGACCGCAGCTCGCTGTGTCTCGAGCTGAGCCCCCGTTTCCCCTTTCTTACCAGACCGCAGCTCGTTGTGTCTCGAGCTTAGCCCCCCTTACCCCTTTCTTACTAGACCGCAGCTCGCTGTGTCTCGAGATGAGCCCCCCTTACCCATTTCTTACTTGACGGCAGCTCGCTGTGTCTCGAGCTGAGCCCCCCTTTCCCCTTTCCTACTAGACCGCAGCTCGCTGTGTCTCGAGCTTAGCCCCCCTTACCCCTTTCCTACTAGACCGCAGCTCGCTGTGTCTCGAGCTGAGCCCCACTTACCCCTTTCTTACTTGACGGCAGCTCGCTGTGTCTCGAGTTGAGCCCCCCTTACCCCTTTCCTACTAGACCGCAGCTCGTTGTGTCTTGAGCTTAGCCCCCCTTACCCCTTTCCTACTAGACCGCAGCTCGCTGTGTCTCGAGCTGAGCCCCCCTTACCCCTTTCTTACTTGACGGCAGCTCGCTGTGTCTCGAGCTGAGCCCCCCTTACCCCTTTCCTACTAGACCGCAGCTCGTTGTGTCTTGAGCTTAGCCCCTCTTACTCCTTTCCTACTAGACCGCAGCTCGTTGTGTCTCGAGCTGAGCCCCCCTTACCCCTTTCTTACTTGACGGCAGCTCGCTGTGTCTCGAGCTGAGCCCCCCTTACCCCTTTCCTACTAGACCGCAGCTCGTTGTGTCTTGAGCTTAGCCCCCCTTACCCCTTTCCTACTAGACGGCAGCTCGCTGTGTCTCGAGCTGAGCCCCCGTTTCCCCTTTCTTACCAGACCGCAGCTCGTTGTGTCTCGAGCTGAGCCCCCCTTACCCCCTTTCCTACTAGACCGCAGCTCGTTGTGTCTCGAGCTTAGCCCCCCTTACCCCTTTCCTACTAGACCGCAGCTCGCTGTGTCTCGAGCTGAGCGCCCCTTTCCACTTTCTTACTTGACGGCAGCACGTTGTGTCTCTAGATGAGCCTCTCTGCTATGCGCCTCCGCTTCGTAATACAATCGCGATTTCTCGACGGCGGAACCCAAATTGTTAGCGATTTCTTTAAGATTCACAGTAAAATTGTTCAGATATCGTTTGAACGTCGACCTGGAAAAATAAATAAATAATAAACCACATAAGGGGGACATTATTAAACTACCAGCGGCTAAACATTTAATTTTTTTAATTTGAATTCTTATTGTATCTATCTACTATGTATGATTGGGTTTCACTTCATATTCATTGTCTGCACTTCACATTTCGACGTTTAAACATTTCTAAGCACAACTTTTAGCTCTATCGGGTTTGGTACCCACCAGTAAGCCAGCCAGTGAAATAGCACTTTAGTACCCTGGTAAAGTGATCGCTTATTGTTTTGGTTAGAAAAGCGCATATGTAACCTGATCCTTTCCCTCAATTGGTATATATAAAAATGACGGAAAAAAATTGCATCCGGGGGTACCAAACCCGAAATTCCCCAACTTCTACTTTGTAAACTCAGCATAGATAGGCCTGATTGTAAAGTTTTATAGTTTTTTCAAACTTTTTAACAATTTTTAACCCATTTTTAGCTTTTAGAATGCTTTGCAGTGTTAATCAGACAGTCAAACATTTTTACCGCAAATAAATCATTTTGTGTAGGTTACCGGTACTTATTTAAATTGAAGCTTATTTTGAATATTGAACATGGTTTTTAGCTACATTATCCAATGATATCGACTAAAAGATGTATTTTAATATTGATTTTACTTCATATTGACTTATTGCCCTCATGAACTCTTTCCTTGGGGACCCTCATGGAAACAAGTTGAATAACTCATGAGGCTATCCCCAGCAGCACAATAATTTTAACTTTTTATGTATGTAAATTTATATAAAGGTGTAAGTTATAGCCCTATGCAGTATTTGTATTAATTCGCCATATTTACCGGTATGTCTGCATATTTACACTGTGTCGACTATTATCGTGCAATAGGCCCTACATAATCTTAATCTCAATCTCATCGCACCCTTGAATAGTCGTAAGTCGTACCGTAGGCCTACTTAAATTAAATATTAATGCGTACCGGTAGGGTAGGCCTATTGCATATTGTTTACAAATATTCTGTAAATAGATCGCGGTACCTATGTAGGCCTAACAAAAACAAACCTGCGGGAATCAAGTTCGTTCTCCAATAGGTTCACTTTATCGCTCGTTGAGTTTAACTTCTCGAGTTCGATTTCTATTCTTTTCTGCCTCGGGTCCAACACTTCGACGTTCTCCTCAATTAAACTTTCATTTGAAGAAATTGACATGTCCGCTCAGCATGAAAGTTTAGGTTGCAGGCAACAAATCCACTGCAACTTTTCGCGATAATGAAGGCATTTCTTTCTATATCAGTCAGCTGCCTGGCAGGTTAAAATTGGAGATAAATTGTTTATTTTATGGAATATTATTCAACGTAATCCTTACCCGTGGATATAATTGTTTTGCTCGAAAACAAGTCTCTCTGAGAAAAGACTCAGACTTTATTTTTCAAAATTCCAGTAACTACCGGTTTAGCCGGTCTCCGTGGGAAAACACTCTGATATTTTCGGGAAGAATGGCATTTCGCGAAAAAAATCGAGAAAAAATTTAATAGGCCTAATATAGAACTAAAATTATAGGCCTATACGCCTAATACAGTAATATTAAGAATATTGCTACCAATTGAGGGAAAGGAACAGGTTGCAGAGGCTGGGTTTTATAACCAAAACAATAAACGATATTGTTACCAATCATGCCAATTGAGGGAAAGGAACAGGCTGACAGGTTACAGAGGCAGGCTTATCTAACCAAAACAATAAACGATGTTGTTACCAATTGAGGGAAGGGAACAGGTTACAGAGGCACGCTTTTCTAACCAAAACAATAAACGATCTGATTAACCGACAAACGATCAAATTAATCTGTTCCTATAGCTATAACTACTGACAGACTGAGGCCGTAGGCCGAAGTTGCTTCAGGTATTATATCCGTATATTCCAGTATTCCGTTCCCGAACAGACACTAATTATAGTATATTGCTGAATTGTCCACAAAAAGTATCAAGCATCCAACAAACCATCTACAGTTCTATACTTCTATGGGCCAGTGGGTTGATGGGGGTCCGGTCCATCCTGCCATCGTCCATGTAACAGTCTAAACACCCAACATGCCCAAATCACACCAGCCAAACCAAATCACAAACCATAGGCCTATCTGCCTATCACAAACTGAAAGTAAATAATTGTGTCCAATTAATGTACCGGTAAGTAATTTGCACTGTCAGACTGTGCACAATACAGTATATCGTATATCTGTCATTATCTTAATCATTGTGTCGTTGATATATATATACCCGTATACAGTACCGGGTATACTATACTGACGGTAGGGAAGGGAACACATGCCCGAATTGGCAGCACAGGCGCACTGCCATTTTTGAAAAATGCACTGCCATATTAGGCAGTTTTACCCTAAATATCGGATAAAATGTGAATTTTTATCAACATCCCGCTGGAAGGGCCCCATTCACCATTTTTATTTCATTGGATGAAAATATGATATATATTGGACTGTTGGAGGTAAATACAAAATGTGGTAAGAGTCTCATGGTTGGGTTTTAGAGATATTTGAGAATTTGACATTGAAAATTGCAAGTCAAAAACATGCACTGCCTAAAATGGCAGTTATGCTATTGAATTAATTCCTACTGTCTGAATGTCAGAATGTAGGAGAGCCTGGCAATGCCAGGCCCAGGTTGGAATTTATGTAGAGTTTGCTCAACATGTGTGGCGCGGATTAAGGATCCTGGCGCGTAGTGACAGGGGCGTGTGGCGCGGATTAAGGATCCTGGCGCGTAGTGACAGGGGCGTGTGGCGCGCATTGAGGATCCTGGCGGTCCTGGCGCGAATATGGATGTAGCGATGTAGGGTTAGGTTAGGACAGTAGGAGGTAGCGTAGCAGTGCACTAGCAGACTAGCAACACATCCCACTCTACAGCTCTATTTGAAATTATTCCATAGGTTTAAAAAGATTGAAAAATGTCCGCTCGCTTCGCTCGCGTTTATACTGCAAGTCTACTCTTAGTACTGTCTGGCTGTGGACAAATGGAAACGGACAGATTGAGCATGACCATTAAAAACATGACTTATTGTTTCAAAAGTTTTTCAATTGTCAGACTGTCAGATTCTTCAAACCAATAAAACCATGACAGCCTGCATGATTCAGCAGAATTTCCGTGCTCGCTACGCTCGCATTTAAATGTTAACATACTGTAGGGCTACAGAATTATAAACTGATAAATTATTACATTTAAGCAATTACTGCAAAATTTCATAGTCAATTGTTGGCTTGGCGCGCATTAGATATCATGACTGGCGCGATTTTCGTTTAACCAGAACGCATGTGGCGCGCTTTTTGTCAGTATTCCATATAGGTGCCAGGCATCCTTCAGTCCTTCAAAGTTTATCTATCTCTGTCTGTACTGTATCTGCTAAACAGCCTATCTATCCAGCTATCTGTACCTACAGTATATATATAGGCCTATGCCTATCCTTTTGAAAGCAATTTATATATTTTGTTTTTGTTACTTATTCAATGTTCAATTAACTGGTTATGGGTTACGCCTAACAATTTACACAGTCAGTGACAGGTAATTTATTAATATATTTATTATAGGCCTACTGTCAGACTGTAGGCCTATAAAATATTAATATATATGTGGCCATAACAATGTATTAGGCCTATAGGCCGGTCCGTCTAAACACCCAAATCACACAAAATTGACCAAATCACACCAAACACCAAATCACACAAAAAATTAGAATTTTATTTTTTTCTAATCGTTTATTGTTTTGGTTCCTTCTGGCTACCACTGTAACCTAATGATAAAATTAATGTTTATTGACTGATTGATATGGTAACTGATAATTATTGATAGTAAAAATTTAGTAATAAAATCATTAATATGTATCATATTTAAAACTGTCATATCTTTAAGGGGTTCCATACAGAAATTTACCTCCCCTTGATTAATTTATTGTTTAATAATTTATGGATGTTGAAAGAAATTTTTTATAAGGCACCCATTACTGCATTAACAAAATACAAATCACTGTATACAGGTATAAGACAGTAAGAAGTCATCATCAGATCATTAGTGAGAAATAATTAAATCCAATTTAGATACGAAAAAATAGTCCTATATTTAGATTTACACGTTCACACACAAAATTTAGGCCTATATAATAAACTAGGCCCTAGTCCTGTAGTCAGTAAGGCATAGGTAGGTTTTATACCTACATACAATGCAGCAATACTGCAAAATAGTGCTCTATATATACTGATTTTTTTTATTTTTTTTTATTAATTTATTTACTTACACCAAACCGACTATGGTTCATATCAGTGTACAGTACATAATAATAGCACAAATATTAAATATAGTGTAACTAACAGACTATAAGGTAACTACTATACGGTAGAAAGTAACTACTGAACTAAAGTAGAATGAAAAATATCACATATTTTATATTCAGATATTACTGTATTAGGCCCTATGGTAAGTAAAGTAGGCCTAGTCTAATCGTTAATAATCAAAATACAGTAGGGAACACATGCCCAAACAGGCAGTGCAGACTTTGCAAAATGCACTGCCATATTAGGCAGTTTTAGCCTAAATTTCTGATAAAATGTCAATTTTTATTAACTTCCCGCTCGAAGGGCCCCTTTTTTATTTCATGGGATGATATGATATATATATATGATATATATGATATGAGAAGATATAATATGTATTGCAAGGTAAATAGAAAGTTTGGTAGACTTTCACAGTTGGGTTTTAGAGACATCAGACTTTTAAAATTTCTAGTCAAAAGCATGCACTGCCCAAAATAGCAGTGTTCTGCTTAACAGCTTAATATAACAGCCTACTGTTTTAACTAGCAGTGCAATGCTTAAAATGGCAGTGCAAAATCAGAAAATGCATTCAGCTGTTCAGCATTACATACAATTCAGCAATTCTGATGGAAACAATATATATATAAATAACCAATATTCAACAGATTTCTGGATTTTATAAATCAATTTTTCACAGTTTGAAACACCAGTAGACTGGGAAAGTTGGAAAAAGAAAGACCCGATCATTTTTCTCCTGAATTTGTAAATATTATATCTGTATATGGTATGTTGGTTTGTATTACATTCTCTATATCCCTTACCATTACTATTGTCGAATGTATGACTTTGTATGTGTTTTAATCTACGTACTCAACTCCTATTGCCTATTGTAAACATAAACGCTCATCTCAGTTTTAGCTTAATTTATAGGCCTACTATCGCAATATTAGCTTGTTAATTTTAATTTTTAATTTGTAATATTTTTATATTTTAGATATTCAGTATTATGTTTGTTTTACTTGTTTGTTTTACTCTACATGTTTTACTATTAACGTTTATTCTATCCAGCCACTCACAGCCAGCCTATTGTACTTGTACACAAAAACATTAGTATCAAATTATGCTTTGAAAAAATATACTGTTGCAACATGTGTTTGTTAGAATATATTATCTTTATCTTTATTATTATTTTATATTTATGTTGGTTTTACTCATTGAGGCTCACTCTATCTATAGGGCTATTTTACGTTTTCCATCTACTGTAAAACCAACATAATACTGTATCAATTTACAATTAATTGATTTATATCAATTTTAGATTACTGGTCAGCCGGTAAGTCATACTGCTGTACTGTATCAAAATACTAGTTTATTATATAAATTTTGTGTGTGAATGTGTAAATCTAAATAGGCCTATAGACTATTTTTTAGTATCTAAATTGGATTTAATTATTTCTTACTAATGATCTGATGATGACTTCTTATACAGTAATTTGTATTTTGTTAACAAATAGGCCTAATGCCTATCAGTCTGTCAGTTAATCCTTAAACAGTGCCTTATAAGAAATTTCTCTCTACATTCATAAATTATTAAACAATAAATTTATCAAGGGGAGGTAAATTTCTGTACAGACCCCTTAAAGATATGACAGTTTTAAATATATATTACAGTATTAGGCCTAATGATTTTATTACTAAATATTTACTATCAATAATTATCAGTTACCATATCAATCAGTCAATAAACATAAATTTTATCATTAGCGAACTGTAACTTTTAATATTAACAAACTATAGGCCTATAATACATATTGTTATAATGGCCACACATACCTGTATATTAATATTTTATACAGTAGAATAAATATATTAATAAATTACCTGTCCAGCTGTCAGTGACTGTGTAAATTGTTAATCAGTTAACTGAATAACTAACAAAAATAAAATATATAAATTGCTTTCAAAAAGATAGTCTTATATACTGTAGATAGATAGGCTGTTTAGCAGATACAGTACAGACAGAGATAGATAAACTCTGAAGGACTGAAGGATGCCTGGCATTGCCAGGCTCTCCAGCTCTCCTACAGTCAGGCAGAAGGAATTAATTCAATAGGCCTACCATAACTGCCATTTTAGGCAGTGCATGTTTTTGACTTGCAATTTTCAATGTCAAATATCTCCAAAACCCAACCATGAAACTCTTACTACATTTTGTATTTACCTCCAATATATATCATATTTTCATCCAATGAAATAAAAATGGGGCCCTTCCTGCAGGAAGTTGATAAAAATTCACATTTTATCCGAAATTTAGGGTAAAACTGCCTAATATGGCAGTGCATTTTTCAAAAATGGCAGTGCGTCTGTGCTGCCAATTCGGGCATGTGTTCCCTACTGAAATAGTAAGGAACTATTGCGCATGGACTGTAGTCTTGAGCCTACGGTACAACGAAAAATATGGCCTACAACATGATTGGCGGATGATTCAATTCTAGAGAATAAACTGGTTACAGAGTGGTGACGTACGTGCACAAAACAAGGCAAATTGTGAGAACCAAAAAATAGTGACATAATAGACAGCGGAGGAATTGAAAATAACTTTCTTGCCGCGTTGTTGTCAGGTTGTAAGCCACCCTACAGCCCTAATCCTATTATATACTGACGACGAGTAATTACTATGAGACCATAATGCGTTACAGTATAGAGGACAGAGGTGTAATGAATGCACGGAATAATCTAGTTTTCACAGATACGACTTTTTTTGAAAACATAGAGGATACTCTTGGAGACATATCATCGTATCACGAAGTTTATATATTGGGAGACACAAATACGGACACTTCAAAGCCCAGGGGGTTACCGGTATCAACATTACCCGATGTCATGGAAACTGGAAACCAAGCAACGATAACATTACCGGTAACTGAAGATACTGCTACACCCCATAAACTAGCACACTTCTGCAGATCTCTTAGTCTGAAGCAAATAATAACTGAGTATACGCGTGTCACGGAAACTTCAAGTACCATAATTGATCATGTATTTGTCTCAAATATGAATATGGTAAGCCAAAGTGGTGTTATTAAACTAAGAATGAGTGACCACTACCTGATATTCTGTACCCGTAAGAAGGTTAAAATACCCATAAATCACCACAAAGAAATCATTTGTCGAAATTATAAAAACTATAATAAAGATATAATGCTGGCAAACACAAGAACAAACACCGTTATCCAGGGAGTAACATCTCAGACAGATGTCAATGATGCAGCAAGGCAGCTATCTGATGAACTCAAAAATATAATTGACCGTTTAGCGCCGCCAAGATCAGTGAGGGTTAAACACCGAAGCGAGTCATGGATGGATAATGAGGTTCGCGATGCCATTACAAAACGCCACAAAGCTACACTTGTTTTTCACCAAGCAAAAGCCAATGAAGATGATTTCTAAAAAATTCGGAATAAAGTAACTAGTTTAATACGTTTCAAAAAAGCAGAATATATCAAAGCAAAAGTACAATCTTCTAAAAACAATCCCAAAGACCTTTGGAAAATTTTCAAATCACTTGGCATGCCTTCCAAAAAGACACAAACAGCTGATTCTGCCAGTCCAGGATTGATAATAGATGGTGTAATATCACGTGACCCAAAACTAATAAGCAACTGTTTTAACGAGTATTTTTCAAATGTTGCAAAATCCTTGGAATCGAAATTACCATCTCCTACAGGACGATTTGGATACGAGGCTACAAGGGATTATTACCAAAACATGGGAACCAGTCAGGAAACATTTACTCTTTCCGAAATAACTGAACAAGAAATAGAGTCAATTATCCAGGAAATTGATACAAGCAAAAGTACAGGCGCAGATGGAATTCCAGCACGAATAATAAAGGATTGCAGTGACCTATAACACACATAGTTAATACTTCGATCAAAACCAGCACTTTTCCTGAAAATTACAAAACCGCCAAAGTCAAGCCTATTAAAAAAAGTTCTAGAAATGCTCTAGAAAAGGAAAATAACAGACCGATTTCTCTCCTGCCAATTTTATCGAAGATTCTTGAAAGGGTCGTCCACAACCAGCATGCGGAATATATAGCAACAAGTGGGATCGCTAATAAACTTCAGTCTGGATTTCGGCGTGGATATTCGACTGAGACTACCCTAATCTATGTAGACAACTTCATCCGCAGTGACCTATAACACACATAGTTAATACTTCGATCAAAACCAGCACTTTTCCTGACAATTACAAAACCGCCAAAGTCAAGCCTATTAAAAAAAGTTCTAGAAATGCTCTAGAAAAGGAAAATAACAGACCGATTTCTCTCCTGCCAATTTTATCGAAGATTCTTGAAAGGGTCGTCCACAACCAGCATGCGGAATATATAGCAACAAGTGGGATCGCTAATAAACTTCAGTCTGGATTTCGGCGTGGATATTCGACTGAGACTACCCTAATCTATGTAGACAACTTCATCCGAGAAGGTATTGAGAAAGGCCATCTTACAGGTATGGTTCTAATAGACCTCAGCAAGGCGTTCGACACCATAGATCATTCCACACTGCTAGCCAAACTCAAACTTATGGGATTCTCTGATAGCACTACAAGATGGATGAAATCGTACCTGAAGGGTAGACAGCAGTTTGTGAGTATTAATGGTGTAGAATCGGAAAGAAGCCAAATTGACATTGGAGTTCCTCAAGGTTCGATTTTGGGGCCCGATTTATTCGGTGACCATACCAATGACATTTCACAAGCTATAGAAATTGCAGCCCCAATGTTTGCCGATGATACCAGCTTATTGTACTCAAATTCTGATGTGGATGAACTATCTCGCGTCCTGTCAGAGAATATGGATGCTGTGTACGATTGGTGTAATGATAATCGCCTTAGCATAAATTTCAAGAAAACCCAGGCAATTTGTTTTGGTACACATCAGAGGTTAGCATCAGCTCCGAAACTGCAAGTTAAATGCGGCGGCATTGATATACCGGTGAAGGATGCGGTAACCTATCTCGGAGCAGAACTCGATGACACTCTTGCAGGTGAGAATATGGCTCAAAAAATAATTAAAAAGGGAAACAGCCGTCTAAAATTTCTTCACCGCAATGGAGGAGTTCTCGATCGCCATTCCCGTCGACTACTCTGCATGGCCCTCATCCAGCCCCATATGGACTACGCCTCTAGCTGCTGGTTCTTGACTATCTCTTCCAAATTGCGAACTCAGTTGGAGGCTCTCCAACGAAAATGCATTCGTTTCTGCCTGGGTATAGGGTCTCGTGATCACATCGGCCCGGTCCACTTCAAGGATATAAACTGGCTTCCATTAAGGGAAAGGTGCTATTCTAAAATACTGTCGTATATGTATAAAGTTTTACACTTGCAAGCTCCATCATACCTCTTGGAGCTAGTTTCCTTTAATCAAGGTGCAATGAATCTTCGGGGGCCACATATACGTGCGGAAATCCCACAGAGACACACCGTCCACGGCCAGTCTACATTCTCATACTATGGGCCCTCGTTGTGGAATGATCTACCAGGGTCAATAACTCGAGCGCCATCTCTTGTCGTATTCCAACACAACCTGAAGAAACACTTTTTAGATAAACTTGCATCCACGGATATCTCGGTGTTCACAATAACATAGCGATTTTATTATGTTTCTATTACTTATAAACTTTATATTTTATCTACCTTTTATAACAGGGATCCCTATGGAAATGAGATGTAATTATCTCTTAGGGCTATCCTTAGCGGCTACATTTTTTTTTTCTTTTTGTTAATTTCTATCGGTGATAACACTACACACATTGGGCGTCAAGCTTGGATCATGCTTTTTATCTTGTACAGTTGTAATTATTTTAGTTTAAATATATTTTGTTAGTGTAAATATGTTAATTTGGTGAAAAATGTGGTGTCAGTTTATTTTAACTTTTTTAGGATATTTTAAACAAGATCGAATCCATATTTATTTCTTATTATTTTATTTAAATATAATTCGTACATCCACAGACAATCAAGATACTGTAGTTTTGGAAAACTAGTCTCCACCTCTCTAGTATTTTTTCATTTGGAACTTTAATATGTTTCTTGTTGCAAGTTGTTAATGGCAGTATTTATGTGTTATTTTATTAAGTATCAATAACGGTCCTTATTTTTATTTGTTACGTGCACCTGGTCTATTCATATTAATTTTGCTTGTGGATTCTTTTCAGATAATTTTTGTGTATTTTTAACCTATCAGTTTTTAACAAGATCGAACATACCATTACCATTTTATTATTTTTATTCAACTGGAGTATTATAACGCTTATACTGTATATTATATTATATTCAATTATGTTCTTAGTTTCTGTATCAATTAGGCCTACCTTCTATATTCATTTTATTTCAACTGGACATCGAACATTGTTGTAAATATTTAATATTTAACACTAAAATTGCGTATATTATATTATGTACTAAATTGCCTATATTGTGTAAAACAGAACAATTGCACTATGATTGTCGTACTGTACTGTAGTTGTACAAGCCATATACCTAACTGTTGTGATTTGTATTTATTTTACTTTGTAATCCGCTAATAAACAAGTTCAAGTTCAGAGACTGAACAAACTGAAAATTTACAATAAGTTGATATACAGATATACTAATACAGTACTGCAGTAATACCGGTACTGATAGCCTAACAGCCTAAGAAAACAGCAGTAGAGAAACCGGTAGCCAGGTAGCATGGAACCTAACTCAACTGCCTAACGGTAGATTTCTGGAAGACATAGGCCTAGGCCTACTGACAGACTGACATAAAAAGTCAAAAAAAGGACATCATGAGTGATTTAAACCTGTAAATGGACAAGAAAAATTATTGCGATTTAATTTGTTGTAAAATATTGTTTTCTGGTTTTATTTTCAAATTACGTAGGCCTATGCCTGTATGTACAGATCTGCAAATGTAATAGAAAGCGTTTGTGTTATGCTGTTCTGCGCTATGCGCACACCCCCCCCCCCCCCCCCCCACGCCCACCCATTACTGCATTACAGCATTAGAGTGCTTCTTAAAATTATACTTTTCAAATTTCCATGTACAGATGTAGCTGTGTAGAGTGTCATCAATATTTTTTTTATCAGTCATAAAACTGCAGTTGCAGACCGACCTACCGGCTGACCGGTACCGGTCAGGCCGGTTTTTTAGAACCGGCTGACCGGCCTGCCCTGCAGCCCTGCACCGGTACCGGCCAAAATTCGCGAACCGGTCGATTCAGCGTTTCCTAGACAGACAGACAGAGAGTAGCGTAACAAACTGTATGTCTGTATGTACAAACTGTAGTACAGTAGTATACCGGAATATTGAATATTACAGTGTACTGTACATTGTATCAGTTGTATTACAGTATTAATAAACTGTTAAAATTTGGTGTAATGGAAATCTTAATTGTTTTTTAAAAAGATAGGCTTCAGCATTCAGACCTACCTGCACCTCTGACACTACAGTCCCGAATTTCCCTGTAACGTACAGTAGACGACTGTGGTACCGGTATACCTAAAGTAAATACTTTCAGGTTCAGCCAAGGACTACTATACTAGTATAGTAGTCCTTGGGTTCAGCATATCTGCATTTCAATCAGTTCCATAGCAAATAGCACAGAACAGCAGAAGGTTCACTACCATGGAAAAGCTTCCATTATTGATGGGTCTTAGGCTGTTTTGTGTTGTTTACTAGGTCGTGTGAGCTGATCAATTATGGTATGGGTATTGGAACATTGGGTGTTGTATATCAAGGACTACAACTGTATTATTTATTAATTAAGACTGGCATAGTAGATCTTCAGGCTCCGCTAGCGGGGGCCATTCATTTTAATAGCAGAAGAGCCTCAATTTCATCTTGTGACAAGTAAAAAACAATTTTTTAAGATATTTCACTAACGCTGAATCTATTGGTACTAATTACAAGGTTGCTGGTAGTCATCATGAGTTAATTTAATTAATAAAAAAAAATTACCCCGAATTTTACTAATAGATTACTAATGCAAACAGCTAATGATACGTTTTTTTTTCGTGATACCCAATAGCCATGCAATCTTCAGTGGTTTCTGTAATTAGGTTATTTATCACAAAAACAGTTTAATAATGCTCTTGTAATATATATAGAACACGGCCGACCGTAGCGAGGGAGATCTTTAAAGGAGAATAGTATTAAAAAATAATTGAATCGCCCATTGGACAATATGAGCAGTTGGTTTTGTGAATGTAAATCATCTTGTTCAATGGGCGATTCAATTATTTTTTAATACTATTCTCCTTTAAAGATCTCCCTCGCTACGTTCGGCCGTGTTCTATATATATTACAAGAGCATTATTAAACTGTTTTTGTGATAAATAACCTAATTACAGAAAACACTGAAGATTGCATGGCTATTGGGTATCACGAAAAAACGTATCATTGTTCACAAAACGTCAAAGTGATCACAATACGTACAGTAGGTTGTACGCAATATATTTTCGTGACCATATGTACAGGATGAGCGCAACGAGGCTTTTAAAGCAAACGTGCGCAGCCTGCGTATTTATGCAAGGGTCAATTTACAAAAAATAAAAATAATGCACTTATTGAGATTATAAAAAAAGCACGAGTTGAAATTTAAAATTGCCAAATATTAAACTACAAAATTAAGCTAATTATT
Source organism: Nemertoderma westbladi (assembly GCA_032718475.1). Taxonomy (NCBI): domain Eukaryota; kingdom Metazoa; phylum Xenacoelomorpha; order Nemertodermatida; family Nemertodermatidae; genus Nemertoderma; species Nemertoderma westbladi. The sequence goes on along the minus strand of JAUCBJ010002939.1, from coordinate 11,390 downwards.
ATAAAGCAATCAAATGATATTTATCGACATAGAAAGTTGCGATCTTTTAGAGGTTTACGGTTGCAACAAGTTTCAGAAACAAAAATAGCAAATTACAGAATACTAAACTGCAGTTGTCAGTTTTTACATATCATTGCGACACTATGGTTTAATAACCATGGTAACCGGATTGTAAACTAATTATAATCTCACACATTTTGAGCGTCCTTTAGCGCCAATACTACAATTATAGTTGTTACCTACCAAATTAACACAACAGGTGAGGTTTGATCAAGAAACCGACCTACGGTTACAAAAAATAATTTTGTGTTTTTTTATTGATTCAAATACACATTTTTATGCTGAATCGAACACTGAAAACAGATTTCAAATCCGATAAAGTGTTGTTGAGATATCGAGTTTTGAAAATTAGTAGTCTTATGACCAAATTTTAACAAAGTTTTGAGAAAAACGCCTTTCAAGTTATGAGAGTTTCAAACGTTCCCGCCAATTTTCTGTAATTGGGGGGATTTTCAAATGAAAACTTTTAGGATATTTCAAAGCAGACTTGTAAAAAATTAGGTATATACGTCAGAATTCTGATACACATCAGTGAATGGAACTTAGGCGACAATTATTTAATTGTTATTTCTATTGGAGGTCACTCTGTCTGTTTGTCTGAATACTTGTCTGTTTGTCTGTCAAAAATGTAACAAATAAATAAATAAAGCACCAACACCTACATTTTTTTGCTATTGGGTTTTTATTTGCCGATGATTTCAAATACGATGTCGGTTTTCACTATTTACCGATTCTAGACGATTGTTTTCATGTCAGTCAGTCTGTCTGTTTTTGGTATGTCTGTCTGTCTGTTAAAATTTAAGAAGCGTACAAACTATTCAAAATTTGTGTTATGGGGTTTTTCTGGGTGGTGATAACATTTAAAATGTCACTGGGCGGTAATTACAGTTAAAATTTACTTTTTCAGTTTAAAGAAATCTAGACGTTCTGTCTGTCTGTCTGTCTGTCTGTCTGTCTGTTGTGTCTGTAAAAATTGAGAACTAAATCAAATTAACAAACAAATTTATTTATGGTGTTTTCTTTGGTCGGTGACTTCATTTCCGATATCTATTTTTACTTTTGATTGATTATTTAATGTTTGTACGTCTGTCTGTCTGTCGGTCTTTCTGTCTGCTTGTCTGTCAAAATTGAGAAATATCTCAAATTAACAAACAATTATGGGGTTTTCTTGGTCGGTGATTTCATTTCACATCAAAAGCAAAACATTTTGTTAGATTTCATGTTTCCATAATTTTTGACAGACAAACCGACACACAGACAGACAGACAGACTGACTAACACGAATTCAGACAAGCATGGTCGCGTCAAACCCATAAATCGACATTGGAAATGGAATCGCCTTCCGAGAAAACCCCCAAAGCAAAACATTTTGTTAGATATCATGTTTCCCTAATTTTTGACAGACAAACGGACACACAGACAGACAGACAAACAGACTGATCGACAGTCTATGATCCGTCAGCCGTGGAAAGTAACAATTGAAATTAAATCACTGAACAGGAAAACTCATAGCAAAAATTATCCTGTAGGACAAATACAATTACAGTATTTTGAAAAAGTAATAGCTATCTTACAGTACAAAAAATTGGCCACTTAAATTTATAATAATTTCAAAATGAGTGAGGTCTACAAAAAATCAAATAACTCCAAAACTAAAATAGATATGAAAATTTCGTTTACAGTTTCAGAATTAGCAAAAAATTCTGATCTGGAAAAGGTAAAAAAATAAAATTCGATATTTTAATACCAAATGAACTATTTTGACTTCAACCTCTAATTATGTGAAATAATATTTTGCAACGGTAGGTCGATTTCTTGATCAAACCTTACACAGTCCTCCGTCGTATTGTATTACAAGAGTGCGCACATGTACCTGAATTAAGGAACTATTCCATGTCAAATTGTGTACAGTATGCAGTACAATAGTACAGGCGGCCTACATAATATTCTCTAGTAAAATCCATCACACAAATGCAACCTATTTTATATGTTTGATATGCGGCTGTAATACTGTAGTTAGCCAACAGTAGACCTACAGTAGATACATTTTAGGGCCGTAATTACATGGATAACTATGCGTTTCAGTCACTGTAATAGTGGATATTATGCGTTTCAGCCACTGTAATAGTGGTCTATTTGCGTTTCAGCAGCTGTAATAGTGGACTATATGCGTTTCAGCCACAGAATAGTGGTCTATATGCGCTTCAGTCAATAGTGGACTATAGGCGTTTCAGTCACTGTAACAGTGGACTACTCAATATGCGTTTAGCCAGTGTCATAAGTGGACTATGCGTTTCAGCCACTGTAAAAGTGGTCTATATGCGTTTCAGCAGCTGTAATAGTGGACTATATGCGTTTCAGCAACTGTAATAGTGTACTACTGTATATGTGTTTTAGCCACTATGTAATACTTGTCTATATGCGTTTCAGTCACTGTAATATTAGACTATAGGCGTTTCAGCCACTGTAATATTAGACTATAGGCGTTTCAGCAACTGTAATAGTGTACTACTGTATATGTGTTTCACCCACTATGTAATACTTGTCTATATGCGTTTCAGCAGCTGTAATAGTGAACTAAATGCGTTTCAGCCACTGTAATATTAGACTATAGGCGTTTCAGCAACTGTAATAGTGTACTACTGTATATGTGTTTCAGCCACTATGTAATACATTGTCTATATGCGTTTCAGCAGCTGTAATAATGGATAATATGCGTTTCAGCCACTGTAATATTATACTAAGACTACAGGCGTTTCAGTCACTGTAATAGTGGACTACTCTATATGCGTTTAGCCAGTGTCATAAGTGGACTATGCGTTTCAGCCACTGTAATAGTGGTATATATGCGTTTCAGCAGCTGCAATAGTGGACTATATGCGTTTCAGCTACTGTAATATTAGACTATAGGCGTTTCAGCAACTTTAATGGTGTACTACTGAATATGTGTTTCAGCCACTATGTAATACTTGTCTATATGCGTTTCAGCAGGTCAATAGTGGACTAGATGCGTTTCAGCCACTGTAATATTAGACTATAGGCGTTTCAGCAACTGTAATAGTGTACTGCTGTATATGTGTTTCAGCCACTATGTAATACTTGTCTATATGCGTTTCAGCAACTGTAAGAGTGGACTACTGTATGTGTTTCAGCCACTGTAATACTTGTCTATATGCATTTCAGCAGCTGTAATAGTGGACTATATGCGTTTCAGCAACTGTAATAGTGTACTACTGTATATGTGTTTCAGCCACTAGGTAATACATTGTATATGTGCGTTTCAGCAGCTGTAATAGTGGACTATATGCGTTCCAGCAACTGTAATAGTGGACTACTGTATATGTGTTTCAGCCACTGTAATACTTGTCTATATGCGTTTCAGCCACTGTAATATTTGACTATAGGCGTTTCAGTAACTGTAATAGTGGACTATAGGCGTTTCAGCAACTGTAATAGTGTACTACTTTATATGTGTTTCAGCCACTATGTAATACTTGTCTATATGTGTTTCAGCCACTGTCAAAGTGGTCTATATGCGTTTCAGCAGCTGTAATAGTGGACTATATGCGTTTCAGCCACTGTAATATTAGACTATAGGCGTTTCAGCAACTGTAATAGTCGACTACATGTTTCAGCCACTGTAATAGTGGTCTATATGCGTTTCAGCCACTGTAATATTGGTCTATATGCGTTTCAGCAACTGTAATAGTGGACTATATGCGTTTCAGCCACTGTTATATTAGACTATAGGCGTTTCAGCAACTGTAATAGTGGACTACGTGTTTCAGCCACTGTAATAGTGGCCTATATGCGTTTCAGCAGCTGTAATAAAGGTCTATATGCGTTTCAGCAGCTGTAATAGTGGTCTATATGCGTTTCAGCCACTGTAATAGTGGTCTATATGCGTTTCAGCAGCTGTAATAGTTGTCTATATGCGTTTCAGCAGCTGTAATAGTGGTCTATATGCGTTTCAGCCATTGTAATAGTGGTCTATATGCTTTTCAGCAGCTGTAATAGTGGTCTATACGCGTTTCAGCCACTGTAATAGTTGTCTATATGCGTTTCAGCCGCTGTAATAGTGGTCTATATACGTTTCAGCCACTGTAATGGCGGTCTATATGCGTTTCAGCAACTGTAATAGTGTACTACTGTATATGTGTTTCAGCCACTATGTAATACTTGTCTATATCGTTTCAGCAGCTGCAATAGTGGACTATATGCGTTTCAGCAGCTGTAATAGTGGACTATAGGCGTTTAAGCAACTGTAATAGTGTACTACTGTATATGTGTTTCACAGCCACTATATAATACTTGTCTATATGCGTTTCAGCAACTGTAATAGTGGACTACTCTATATGCGTTTAGCCAGTGTCATAAGTGGACTACGTGTTTCAGCCACTGTAATAGTGGTCTATATGCGTTTCAGCAGCTGTAATAGTGGACTATATGCGTTTCAGCCACTGTAATATTATACTATAGGCGTTTCAGCAACTGTAATAGTGTACTACTGTATATGTGTTTCACCCACTATGTATACTTGTCTATATGCGTTTCAGCAGCTGTAATAGTGGACTATATGCGTTTCAGCCACAGTAATATTAGACTAAGAATATAGGCGTTTCAGCAACTGTAATAGTGTAGTACTGTATATGTGTTTCAGCCACTATGTAATACTTGTCTATATGCGTTTCAGCAGCTGTAATAGTGGACTATATGCGTTTCAGCCACAGTAATATTAGACTAAGACTATAGGCGTTTCAGCAACTGTAATAGTGTACTACTGTATATGTGTTTCAGCCACTATGTAATACTTGTCTATATGCGTTTCAGCAGCTGTAATAGTGAATTATATGCGTTTCAGCTACTGTAATATTATAGGCGTTTCAGCAACTGTAATAGTGGACTACTGTATTTGTTTCAGCCACTGTAATACTTGTCTATATGCTTTTCAGCAGCTGTAATAGTGGACTATATGCGTTTCAGCAACTGTAATAGTGTACTACTGTATATGTGTTTCAGCCACTATGTAATACATTGTATATATATGCGTTTCAGCAGCTGTAATAGTGGACTATATGCGTTCCAGCAACTGTAATAGTGGACTACTGTATATTCGTTTAGCCAGTGTCATAAGTGGACTACGTGTTTCAGCCAGTGTAATACTTGTCTATATGCGTTTCAGCCACTGTGATATTAGAATATAGGCGTTTGAGCAACTGTAATAGTGGACTACTGTATATGTGTTTCAGCCACTTTAATACTTGTCTATATGCGTTTCAGCAGCTGCAATATTGGATTATATGCGTTTCAGCCACTGTCATATTAGACTATAGGCGTTTCAGCAACTGTAATAGTGTACTACTGTATGTGTTTCAGCCACTGTAATACTTGTCTATATGCGTTTCAGCAACTGTAATAGTGGACTACTGTATTTGTTTCAGCCACTGTAATACTTGTCTATATGCTTTTCAGCAGCTGTAATAGTGGACTATATGCGTTTCAGCAACTGTAATAGTGTACTACTGTATATGTGTTTCAGCCACTATGTAATACATTGTATATATGCGTTTCAGCAGCTGTAATAGTGGACTATATGCGTTCCAGCAACTGTAATAGTGGACTACTGTATATTCGTTTAGCCAGTGTCATAAGTGGACTACGTGTTTCAGCCAGTGTAATACTTGTCTATATGCGTTTCAGCCACTGTGATATTAGAATATAGGCGTTTGAGCAACTGTAATAGTGGACTACTGTATATGTGTTTCAGCCACTTTAATACTTGTCTATATGCGTTTCAGCAGCTGCAATAGTGGATTATATGCGTTTCAGCCACTGTCATATTAGACTATAGGCGTTTCAGCAACTGTAATAGTGTACTACTGTATGTGTTTCAGCCACTGTAATACTTGTCTATATGCGTTTCAGCCACTGTAATATTAGACTATAGGCGTTTCAGCAACTGTAATAGTGGACTATAGGCGTTTCAGCAACTGTAATGGTGTACTACTGTATATGTGTTTCAGCCACAATGTAATACTTGTCTATATGTGTTTCAGCCACTGTCATAGTGGTCTATATGCGTTTCAGCAGCTGTAATAATGGACTATATGCGTTTCAGCCACTGTAATATTAGACTATAGGCGTTTCAGCAACTGTAATAGTGGACTACGTGTTTCAGCCACTGTAATAGTGGTCTATATGCGTTTCAGCCACTGTAATATTGGTCTATATGCGTTTCAGCAACTATAATAGTGGACTATATGCGTTTCAGCCACTGTAATATTAGACTATAGGCGTTTCAGCAACTGTAATAGTGGACTACGTGTTTCAGCCACTGTTATAGTGGCCTATATGCGTTTCAGCAGCTGTAATAATGGTCTATATGCGTTTCAGCAGCTGTAATAGTGGTCTATATGCGTTTCAGCCACTGTAATAGTGGTCTATATGCGTTTCAGCAGCTGTAATAGTGGACTATATGCGTTTCAGCCACTGTAATATTAGACTATAGGCGTTTCAGCAACTGTATATAATAGTGGACTACTCTATATGCGTTTAGCCAGTGTCATAAGTGGACTACGTGTTTCAGCCACTGTAATAGTGGTCTATATGCGTTTCAGCAGCTGTAATAGTGGACTATATGTGTAAAAGCTTCTGTGGGATATAACTGGCCCCTTTTGCTTCGCAATCCAGTTTCCCCCCAGGCGCTGGAATACTCTAAAAAGGTTCTCTAACTGTATATATATTCCCCTCGCCCGCAAGGTACCGTTACAGGTGTTTTAACGGACATAAAAGTCATTCTGCTATATACGTGTTTTGGCGGACATGGTAAGGCAAAAAACCTGTAATGCACCAACTACCTTTCACAGCTTAGCCGTGATGATTCATATTACGACATCTAACAGCTGGTTGCTGACATGGAAACAGCCATTGGACTCGTGGTTCTTTGTTTGGCTTGAGCCAATCAGAGCGATTTTTCCTGTCGACGTGTAGCTTTTCAGCCGATCATAAGGAGAGTGTTCTGTCTTACTGTTTTTACTTGATACTTTGTTGTTATTGCTGTCTAAGCCAGAAACACCGGCCTTTTGGGAAGAACTCTAGTAAAACTGCTTAAATTATCGAAAGTATAAACTGTTACCTAATTAATCAATCGAATCGAAAGAACTCACTAGCTCACTTAATTTAATTGCATTAATCATATTGTTTGTACTGTTATTTTACCGTCAGTTATTAATTGTACCTATTTGTTGATGGAAATATTGCTCTTTGGATAATACGGATAAATCACCCAAATTCCCAATTTTCTTGATACACTACAGGTTAGAGAGACCGGCTATACATAACAATTGCGATTTATATTAATGTGGTGTGTATTGAATCCAATGTTATTTAGCAGACCCTACGTGAGTCAATTGCTGCTCTCTTTATGTGTGATCAAATATACTGACGGTCGGCAGAATAGTGTGTATGATTGTGATTGGTAACAAAGTATTTCCTAAAGAATACGCTTTATACTTCAATCATAAGCAGTATCGTTGCGTTTTAGTATAAGCCTTAGTTCTGTTTAAATAGATAAAGCGCCACATCCTAAAGGAACTGTTAATATTTCCCGAAAGCCAATAATATCTGTCAGAGATTAATTATTAACGATCTATCGAATAATACAGTAGGTATACACTGCAACCTTACACTGCAATAATAAAATTTAAGCATCCGAATTCAGTCTCCCGGGTGTAGATCCATCGGGTGAATGATCGCGCATGGGCTGACTTCGGCTAATGTTTTGTGTATTAGCATAAATTATTGTCGTATGCTAAAGTGGTTTTAATTAACTAAAAGACATATAAATTTTGGCAGGTTAAACTGCTAAAGGTCTTCGAAAGCGCGAACAGTAACAGTTTATAATCTTATTGCAGTAGGCAATAAGGTTGCAAAATACCGTAGTGACTGGTAAAACTGAACCGGTGCTTCTGTAGGTCAGTAGGCCTAACTGTCATCACCGGTACCGGTACTGCTGTACAAGTACATTTAGTATTATTCGATTTTGATTATTGTATACCGGTAGGTCTCGATATTAAATCGGGGACGCCTGGTTTTTATTGGGATTTTACTTAGGTCTATTTCTGTCAGTTTTATTTACTAGTAGGCTAATATTGAGCAGAAGGCGTGTGACCCTGCTCAGATTGTTCAGATAATTGTAGGCTGAGCTGCTGTCTGACTGTTGTTGAGTTTGGAGAGATTACGGCGTGTGTAGAGTTTGTCTGATAAAGTGCCGTTAGTAAGTTGGGGCAGCCATATGCGGTAAGGTCAATCCCCTCTTAAAGAATAAGTCGTACTACCGTGTTAGAACGCATACTAACTAACAGTTTCAGAGTCTGCATATACTGTAGTTTATTTAGGCTTGATCGTAGTCTGCCAGTGTTTTAGCCTGTGTTTGTTTGTGTGGTCTGTTCAGGTACCGTAATAGTTATTACTCAAATATTTGTAGGCTGGATTGTTGTCTAGCTATTTTTGGGTCTGAAGGGATTGCTGTGTGTGTAGAGTTGGTCTGATCAAGTGCCGTTAGTAAGTTGGGGCAGCCATAAGCGGTAAGGTCAATCCCCTCTTAAAGAGTAAGTCGTACTACCGTGTTAGAACGCATACTAACTAACAGTTTCAGAATCTGCACATACTGTAGTTTGTTTAGGCTTAATAGTAGTCTGCCAGCGTTTGGTTTGTATTTGTTTGAGTATTCTGTACGGGTAGCGTAATATTTATTATTCAGAGTTTATGCGATTATTCGCAACATTCATGTCCCCAAGTTTATTCCTACAGTAATTGTGCTTGTTATACATACCGTTATAGTTAAACTAACCCCGGTACTACATCAGGGCTGCTAGGCGTAGGTAAAGACTGACGACTTTGTGCTTCGGTCACTCCAGCAGATGCCGTGGTTCTTTTAACTGTTCAAGTATATTTAACTACTGATTATTTGTTATACCGGTACTTGTACCTAATTTAGGGTTTAGTGTACAGTGCTTTCCGAAGTAATTAGTGTAGGCAGTATATTTGTGTTGTAAAGTGGTTGATAGGCACATTCGTTAGCTCTATTAGCTTCTGGGTAGGAACAATCCGTGATACATAACGTAGTACCTATAGCGATACGGTTATAGGTCGTCAGGCGGTGGTATTTTCCTATCTGGACAGTACAATATATTTACTACTACTTGTTATTTCAAATACCGTAGTACCCTGTCCGTTGTAATAACCAGAATTCTAACCCTTTGTTAGGCTGGTTGTAGACTTCCTGTAAAATTACCCTAAAAATTCGTACGTCATATTTTTGTTGTGTTTTAATTAGAGAATTAATCTCACCCGTATCGTAAGTAATTTGTAGTATTAAGTAACTTAGGTAAATTAGAATTATCAGTTTTAGTGTCAAATAAATAGCACTTCACTGAGAGCGCACAGCTTCTGTGTAGTGACCCCCCAGAAATAATAACATTTATTTCAAATATTGACAAAAAACCCATTTAAACGGGTATATAAATATTATAAATCAAATCAAACGATTTATAAATAGTAGGCCTGCCATACGACAACTAGGTCTCACTATCAGTTGGACTACTGCTTAAATAACGGTAATAAAGTAAGTTAAAGTAACTAAGTAACCCTAAAATATTCAGGAATTCAATTATTCTAAAAATAATTGACATACCGGTACTTACCATAGGCTTATTATATTTATCTCTATAAATTTGAGCTGAAATCATACCGGTACTCTGTAATTAATTCTAGTTCATAATTATACTTATATACTATTAGTGTAAGCTGTATACCGGTATTCACGATAGGCCTATTATATATTTATATATATTTGTGCTAAAATTATATACCGGTACTCTGGGACAAATTTAGTCTGTAATAATACTTATATATATTATAAGCATACCGGTATTCTAATATATTGTATATATATCACGTTACACTGAGTAACGGTACCGGTAATAAATCGCTAGGCTTGCGGTTATACTGAATTACTAGACTTGCTTTAACTGAAACTATAGTAGTAGACATTCAACTGTATAACTAAACATGTCTGACACTCAGCAAAACCTGTCAGACAGTCTGATCGATACAACTATTTGTGATTCAGATAGGAGTGTGGAGCGAATAAGAAAGGAGTTCGGCTCACCTCCTACTGTAAAAAAGGTCATCCCTCCAGTAGTATCAGACCCTAGGCTAGTCCACCATAGGTCCATCATAGGCACTCGGGCACAGGTAAAACGGGACCAAGAGGCAGTTGTCCTATCGCAGCAACATCTTGGTCAAGAACCTACTTCCCAGAGACCCGATAGCTCCAGCAGTTCGGATACTGTAGAGTTGACTCCCGAACATGGAGTGCAGATGGCTGATACAGTCTACTCGGACCCCCTTCTTACTCTTCCTGCTGCAGTGCTAACTACTATACTCATTGCGGTGGAGGAACATCAAGCCGACTGGGCGAAGAATAAGCAAGCGACCCAAGATAATTACGCGGGATACGCCAGGGAAGAATTGATATCTATTGTTGAATCACAATGGAACTTTCCCGGACTCGGATTTCCGTTGGATCTGTCCGAGGCTACTTGGGAAGATATACACAGGATGCGAGTGGCTAAAGATACAATGGATCCAGCTGTTTGGAAGAGGTCGGCAGCAGGATATGTGCAGGGATTCTTCGGATCCTTGGAGCGATTGGAAGAACAACTGTTTCGACAACCTCACGGACCTCAAGAGCAGGAAGAACTGCTATATCAAATATGCGAAAGAACCCTACGCATTCGACTAATCCTCTCAGCCTTTGAGGAAACTTCCAAAAGAAGACAGGACACGTCGCTGCAGGTTGCTGTCAAAACTTGGCTACATCGGGTAGATCTTAAAGTACAGGAAACAGCCCCGTGGAAATCCCAGCTGGCTGAGAGATCAACCTATGAAGAACCAAATGATGTCACCCTTGCTCAAGCGAAAAGCGAAGAGGCCGCCGAGAAACCGCGAACTAGAGACGCTATCGACATTTATTTGTCCGACTATCAGCGATTCCTAGGAGACGAAGAGTTGAGGAGACGGCTGTCTGGACTTTCCCCTAATAGTGAAGGAACCAAGCTTGTGTTGGACTCAATCGACGCCGAAATGTTAGCTGCAAACCAAGCTGAATGTGATGAAAAACTCCGCCTCACTAGAGTCCGAGAAGAACAAATAAAGAAAAAAAGGATAGAGGAACAAAAAACGGCGGCTATGGCGGAGGCTATAGCAGATGCAGAAGCAGAAAGAAAGGTGGCAAAGGCAGTGGCAGAAGCAGAAAGGAGAGCATT
>JAUCBJ010002938.1:0-36172 GCA_032718475.1 Nemertoderma westbladi | reverse complement strand
CTTAAGTGCGCTTCAATTCCGCTGGAATCCAATCTAATATTGGATGTGGGGTGGAATTTTCTTCTCGGGGTCAGCTTTCTGGGCCAGCCCCATTGGTCTGTTATCACTACCCATCCTTGGTACATCTGCGAGCTAAGCTGTACCAAGGCATCTGGCGTCTCTGTTTTAGACGATCGCCCTCACTCCGCACACAATTTTACCTCTCGGACTTTGTTGTCCCTTCCTCTCTCGCTAGTCCCTTAGGACTCATCCTCCTCCCCGCTCGCTCCCCACACTTGAGTCTCGCACCCTTTTACTTCCCCATACCCTAACACCTCCTCACCATACTTCCCCCATGCTCAACCCGTTTTCGCTGTCACTCTTCACACTCTTATCAGGTCTTGCGCATGTGTGCATCATGTCAGTGAGATCCGTCATTGTCCCGTTCTCCTGTTCTAGTCAAATAGTCCCCAGTCCCACTAGCTAGTTGGTAAAAGGTTGTACTTGACTATAGTACGTATATTATATATTATATATTCGTCTACACGACGTGTCTTAACCCCCCCTTTCGGAAGTGATATAACTCATCTCTCCCCGTTTCGCCCCACACTTGAGTGAATCCGCAAGTCCCGCACCGTATTCCTCTCGGAACTTGATCCACTCCCATCGGCTTGCGGCACGTGAGTTCCATCAACTGACCCATCGCCACTCTCTAGGATCGGCATGCTGCATTGCAGCTGCATTTTTAAGAATGCTGTGCCGGCTTGTCAACAAAATTGCACCGCCACAACTCCCTATCACCCATGACATTTGCTAGATCATCCGCATCTTTAAGGCCAGTGTCCTTTAAGATGCGTCTCAAGAAAGTCATGGGCTGTCCACCATGCTTATTCACTCCATGAGGCTGCCAAAGTACAAGATTATGCACTGGCTGGTCCTCACGGCGAAAGCAATGTCCTGCAAAGCGGAGGCGATTTTGTTCTAGTGTCAAGCTTGGGGGAACCAATGAGACACCTCCAATGTTATATAGTGTCTGGTTGGAGATGTGTGCATTGTACTTGACACAATGAACCCGGCGTAGCATTCTTGTGAATGTGCCATCCAGAGATTTGGTGTCCTCAGCAGTTAGAGCCCAGCATGGACTCCCGTAGAGGAGTACTGGAACTACTGCTGCTCTAAATAATCGGACCTTAAGTTTCCGATTAATTCTCGGTGATTTCCAAATCCTGGAAAGCCTATTCAAGGCTGTCCATGCCTTTCCCTTACGTATTCGAAGGTCCTCACCTGACTTCCGGATCCATGATCCCAGGTAACAGAAGTCGTCCACATGCTCAAGCATACCATCCTTTGAGCTTATGCTCATCCGACCAGAGACTTGCTGAGGACTTTCAAAGTTAACAGTCAGAATTTTGGTCTTTCTGGAGTTAATAAAAAGACCAACACTAGAAGCAGCATGTTCTAATGAGCTGAGGAGCCGTTGGGCTCCCTCTAATGATTCTGAGAGTACTCCTAAGTCATCAGCAAAGTCTAGATCAGTTAGGTACTTGGCAGGATTTCCTCGACTTCTGGAGCCAGTAGGTGGAGTTATCATCACCCCATCATCATTATGATGATCTAAGGACATGCGTAGAACATAGTCAACCACAATAATGAACAAGAATGGTGCAAGTGTGTCTCCTTGGAGGACGCCCCATAACACTTCAAATGGTTCTGTGTCACCGTCAACAGTAGACACAAATGTTGTCGAACCATCGTATACTGATCTGATTGCTGCAATAATTTCATCAGGAATCCCATATAATGAAAGTATGCTGAACATACGTGAGCGAGAGACTGAATCAAAGGCCTTGAAGAAGTCAACAAAGATAACAGCCAGATGCCTGTCTTTCTTTTTTGATAATTCTTCAATTATCCTTCTAAGTGCCAAAATGGGCTCCATGGTCCCACGACCTTTACGGAACCCATTCTGATTTCCACGGAGCAGTCTCTCAATGGGATCCCTGATGCGATTTAATAGAATCCTATTGTATAGCTTTGCAGCAATCGAGATCAATGAGATTCCCCGAAAAGAACCATAGAGTGTTAGGTTGCCCTTCTTGGGAACTGGCACCAACTTATTTGTTTTCATTTCTTGTGGGACTCTTGTTGTTCGGTACATGTCTACTATGATGGGATAGATGAGCTTTAAACATTCAGGTATTTTAAAGACCTCAGGGGGAACACCATCTACTCCACTGGCACGATTGGTCTTAATGCTCTTTGCAGCAGCCTTCACTTCTGCAAAGGAGATATCGCCAATGGGAATATCTGGGAGTACAGACTCAGACACTTTTACTTCTATAAAGTTATCAGGCAATACCCTGTCATTATTGAGGAGCTTTTCAAAGTGGGCTTTCCAACCATTGAGGCGATCGGCTGGTGATTCAGCCTTAACCTTGGTGGTTGGTTGGCTTTTCCGCATTCGCTTTCCCATCGCCACGGCTCCGTATTGTCCCGTGTTATCCACCAATCCTAATCCATTAGGTTTCGTCATAGCCATGTAGACTACCTGCATGTCCAGAAGATTCGGGGTGCCCGGTCCAATAATCCTCTCTGCGTTGCCGATCCAATCTCGATCGTAGTCTTTGACCTTACCAGCTTCTGTGTTGCATCCGGCAGGCGGATTCAACTTTGGCCCAGTCTTCTTACCATAGGTCGCTAGGTAAAACAGAAAAATATATCCGTTCACCGCCACTGAATGCAGCAATATAGTTCTACTCAACCCTCCTGACCACTTTCTTGTCCTACCATCATCATCTACTGTCTCCACGTCATCCGGGACCATATATCCGCCCCTCGCCATGGAATACGATAAACTCCTTCATAGTTTCTCCACCATCACGGTTCCCTTCTCTCACCAGACTGGTGGTGCCTTAGAAAGGCTCAGTAGGGCAAGAGATAACTAAGTATGATCTTAATTAGTTTAAATCAGTGATGGCCTACCTCCTATCTGTTCTGCCTGTGATTCGTACGAGTGTTCCCCTCTATGTGCCAATTTACCCCTGATTCTTCAGTGCTGTGTTTACTCCCCAATCTCAACTGACGTGCTATTACTATATCTACTACTCAATTACTATGTAAGTAATTCATCACTACTTGTCTACAGAGAAGACTAGCTACAATTTCTTACTCTTGTAGTAGCTTCCTACCAGATAACCTTCTGGCTCTGTAGCAATGTTCTAACTCTGCACTGAGGGTTATGTGCCATTTGGTGTCCTCAGCAGTTAGAGCCCAGCATGGACTCCCGTAGAGGAGTACTGGAACTACTGCTGCTCTAAATAATCGGACCTTAAGTTTCCGATTAATTCTCGGTGAATTCCAAATCCTGGAAAGCCTATTCAAGGCTGCCCATGCCTTTCCCTTACGTATTCGAAGGTCCTCACCTGACTTCCGGATCCATGATCCCAGGTAACAGAAGTCGTCCACATGCTCAAGCATACCATCCTTTGAGCTTATGCTCATCCGATCAGAGACTTGCTGAGGACTTTCAAAGTTAACTGTCAAAATTTTGGTCTTTCTGGAGTTAATAAAAAGACCAACACTAGAAGCAGCATGTTCTAATGAGCTGAGGAGCCGTTGGGCTCCTTCTAGTGATTCTGAGAGTACTCCTAAGTCATCAGCAAAGTCTAGATCAGTTAGGTACTTGGCAGGATTTCCTCGACTTCTGGAGCCAGTAGGTGGAGTTATCATCACCCCATCATCATTATGATGATCTAAGGACATGCGTAGAACACAGTCAACCACAATAATGAACAAGAATGGTGCAAGTGTGTCTCCTTGGAGGACGCCCCATAACACTTCAAATGGTTCTTTGTCACCGTCAACAGTAGACACAAATGTTGTCGAACCATCGTATACTGATCTTATTGCTGGAATAATTTCATCAGGAATCCCATATAATGAAAGTATGCTGAACATACGTGAGCGAGAGAGTGAATCAAAGTCCTTGAAGAAGTCAACAAAGATAACAGCCAGATGCCTGTCTTTCTCTTTGGTTAATTCTTCAATTATCCTTCTAAGTGCCAAAATGGGTTCCATGGTCCCACGACCTTTACGGAACCCATTCTGATTTCCACGGAGCAGTCTCTCAATGGGATCCCTGATGCGATTTAATAGAATCCTATTGTATAGCTTTGCAGCAATCGAGATCAATGAGATTCCCCGAAAAGAACCATATAGTGTTAGGTTGCCCTTCTTAGGAACTGGCACCAACTTATTTGTTTTCATTTCTTGTGGGACTCTTGTTGTTCGGTACATTGATTCGGTACTATGATGGGATAGATGAGCTTTAAACACTCAGGTATTTTAAAGACCTCAGGGGGGACATCATATACTCCACTGGCACGATTGGTCTTAATGCTCTTTGCAGCAGCCTTCACTTCTGCAAAGGAGATATCGCCAATGGGAATATCTGGGAGTACAGACTCAGACACTTAACCTAAATTACACTAGGTAAGCTAGTTAATGCAATATTTCACCATATCACTAAAAATGAGACTTTGACATAAATAACAGACTTAGGTAATATGCTTATTTGAACCGCAATGGTCGAATTAGTAGTTGTAGACTCCATCAAAACAATAGTAGTACAAAAAAAGTGATATTTTTAGTGATATTGTGATATATTGATATTAAATTGCTGAAGTTATGTGCTCATTTATGTGAGTCAGTGCTCACATTTTGACCGATATCTCGAGAAGCAATAACTCGACCATTGTTTTGATGGTGTCTACCCCCACTAAATCGAATGATACTAATATCAATGCAATAGCAGTACGGCAATTGAATATATTAGCCAGTTTGCTAATATAATATTAATGTTATTTAATATTTAATTTATTCAATTACTCTGAAAGACACCGACGAAATATTATAAAATTAACAGATTCAAAATCAGGTTGATTGAAATTCTCGATAAATGCTATAATTTGGTCTGGGCATTTTTTTATAATATATATAGCATTATTATAAATAGTATTACTAATTTATTTAGTAATTTTATGAAAAAGACACCAGCAAAAGATTTTAAAAATATCAGGTTCGGAACCAGGGTGTTTAAGTATACCAAAAACGGAAATCAGTTAGTTTGGGCATTTTTATTTCATACAACGTTGGTTCAGCCCCACCGTGTATGTTGATCAGTGCAGAGTTAGAGAGCGATCTGGACCCCCCGACCAAACGAAATTGTACTCTATCTGCGTTACTACAAGTCCTCATTGCACTACGTTTCTATGCTACAGGGTCATTTCAGTTAGTAATGGGAGATACCATTAATGTTGGCAAGGCGACAGTGTGCCTTCATTGTTAGAAAGGTATCAGTTGCACTAGCCAATAAAATGGACAAATACATATGTTTTCCTACAACTCAGAATGAGTTATTGAAAGTTAAGTCTGATTTTTATGTCTACGGTAAATTGCCAGGCGTCGTAGGTGCCATAGACTGCACCCACATTCGGATTATCTCACCCCATGAACACCAAAATGTTCTACATCAACAGAAAGCACTACCACTCGATCAATGTGCAAGCGGTTTGTGATCTTGATGGTATGTTGACAAATAATGTAGTTGCGAAGTGGCCGGGAAGTGGCCATGATCCAGGATTTTCAACGAGTCGAAAGTATAAACTGTGATTTTGAGTCTGGAGAAAAATGTGGTATGTTGTTAGGAGATTCTGGATATCCTTGCCGTCCATTTATCTTAACACCTTATTCAAGACCGAGCACCGTTGGTTGATGAAAGCCGATTCAACTACTATCGTGCGAGATCGAGGTGTGTCATAGAACCACTTTCGGTCGCTTGAAGCGTCGCTTTCATGTTTTACACTCTGAGATAGGTATGGATCCGAGTCGTGTGTGTACTATAATTATCGCTTGTTGTGTCCTGCACAACATAGCTGTGAAGCGAAATCTTCCAGATTTCAGCTGCGATAGCCCCCAACAACCTCAAGATGATGTTTTGGTTCCAGCTTCTGTGTATGTAAACGTACGTGTATGACGCTTGTAGGAGTTGCGACCACAAGCGGTTTACCACCGCAACTGAAAGATATGAGTATGAGAACCCTCCAGGAGAAATACCGGCTCGGTCGTCGTCCGGGTCAACAAGGACCGCGTCCCTCAGTAGTACACCAGGTAAATCGATAAATTGGCTACTGGAACAGAAGACCGAGAAGAAAGAAGAACCAACCTGTTGAAAAACTAAAGATTGCTACAATGAACGCACGCATGCTGAAAGCACATACCAAACAGGGTGACATGGTCGCTCTGGCAATGGAATATAACATAGACATCATCTGCATCCAAGAACATCGGATTTGTCATGTAGACACTGCCATGAAGTACAATGACATTGGAAATGGATGTACGTTAGTAACAAGCTCAGCAGTAAGAAACTCGGCCAATGAATCAATTGGTGGAGTAGGAATTCTGCTAAGCCCATTTGCACTTAAGACCCTAAACAACATCGAATCTATAAATTCCAGGGTTATGATCGCAACATTTGATGGGAATCCCAAGACAACAGTTATATGTTGCTACAGTCCAACCAATGCATCAGAGCCAGAACAAGCAGTCAAGTTTTATGAAGAACTGACTGGACTTATAAAGGACATTCCGAAACACAATGTTAAAGTCATTGCTGGTGACCTGAATGCGCAAATTGGCCCAGAAGACATCAAGGGTTACACCTATAACACCAGTTCTAACAGAAATGGGTACTTACTTTTAGACCTAATGGAAGAATAGAATAGGCTTTCCAGGATTTGGAAGTCACCGAGAATTAATCGGAAACTTAAGGTCCGATTATTTAGAGCAGCAGTAGTTCCAGTACTCCTCTACGGGAGTCCATGCTGGGCTCTAACTGCTGAGGACACCAAATCTCTGGATGGCACATTCACAAGAATGCTACGCCGGGTTCATTGTGTGAAGTTCAATGCACACATCTCCAACCAGACACTATATGACATTGGAGGTTCTCATTGGTTCCTCCAAGCTTGACACTAGAACAAAATCGCCTCTGCTTTGCAGGATATTGCTTTCGCCGTGAGGACCAGCCAGTGCATAATCTTGTACTTTGGCAGCCTCATGGAGTGAATAAGCATGGTGGACAGCCCATGACTTTCATGAGAAGCATCTTAAAGGACACTGGCCTTGAAGATGCGGATGATCTAGCAAATGTCATGGGTGATAGGGAGTTGTGGCGGTGCAATTTTGTTGACAAGCCGGCACAGCATTCTTAAAAATGCAGCTGCAATGCAGCATGCCGATCCTAGTAGTAGTAGTTGTTTGGTTCCAAAAGAAAGTTAAAGAAGGCAACTAAGTTTGAAGTCACTAGAAATGAACATAAGATTGAAAATAAAAAGGAAGTTAAATATTTAGGCGCCACATTGGATAACTGCTTATCAGGAGAAAGCATAGTGAAAAATATTTTCTCGAAAGTTAACAGTAGGCTTAGGTTTCTATACAGAAATAAAAAT
Organism: Nemertoderma westbladi; assembly: GCA_032718475.1. Lineage (NCBI taxonomy): Eukaryota > Metazoa > Xenacoelomorpha > Nemertodermatida > Nemertodermatidae > Nemertoderma > Nemertoderma westbladi. The sequence continues at coordinate 28,682 of JAUCBJ010002938.1, read as the reverse complement.
AGTTTAAACACCGACTCCCGCAAATTACTTTGGTCTTCTTTAATACAGTGTCACATGGACTATGCGTGCTCTTCTTGGTAAGGAAGGCTTAACCAAACAGCTTCAAATGTAAAGTACGAGTAGCTCAGAAGTACAGTAGTACGATTTATTAAAGACTACAAACCTAGGCACCACCTAACTCCAGATGACTTTTCTGAATCTGGACTACTTAACTTAGATAGTAGAGTTAAGCAGCTACGCCTTAACCATGTGCATAAAAGTGTATAATGGTAAATGTCCCAATTACCTAAAACAAAAATTCAACAGAGTACGCGATACACACTCTTACAGTACCAGAGCTAGTGCTTCAAACTTCTACCTCCCGAATTGTAAATCCTTCGAATCTGATACTTCCTTTTTTACTACTACTAGGTCGAGCGAACTCGGATAGTTGGAAATGAGATCCTTCCAGGATTTGTTTAAAATAACATACCACTGTAACCTGCTCCTTTCCCTAAATTGAGAATTTAACGTAGAGGCGGGATATTAATTCGCCACGATGGGATTTGCGTCCAGTTCCCCCCCCCCCCCCCCCCTGTCTGACGATCCTACATTGTGCGATGTTCCACAACATTCAAATTACCATTTATGATATTATCTCACTGCAGAAGGACTGAATGAACTTAAACTTAATTATAGTTCCCAAAATGGGTTTCATTGAAATGTACTAGCTGATTCAAATCCCTAAACAGTACTGGGGCTTCTTCCTATTACTTGTATCACAGATCATGCGATAAATTATTTATAGATTATTAAATCGTGATTATTTGGATTGCAAATATCCTCCCCATCGCTGTTACTAAGGGCGCATTATTAGTTAGAATTGTTAGAAATGATAGTGGTGTTACACAGCATCGACCTTATAATTATGAAAAAAAATCTTACGAAATTTCACCCTGTATTAAGAAGAATGTTAATTATGATTAGTGGGTTATACCATTATTGCAATACACTATATAATTGGTATGGCATACTATCATCATTGTCGTAAAGTACACCGGCAGTTAGGCCTGTTGTAATTCATGCATTAGATAGATTTATTTATACATTATGTAAAAAAAAATAACAAATACACCAAACAATGTACCGGTATAAAGGTATTGTCCAACATAACATATAGGATTACCCCTAAAGCTTTGCAGCTTATTTCCAAGGGGGTCCTTTATGTTACTTGGTTACAAATACAATATTACACTACGCTAACCTAAAACCAATATAAAACGTAATTACACTATGTACATGTACAACTTTACCGAGAGCGTGACAATGTCCGACTCAACGATAAAGATGTAATGTACAGAACAATTTATTATAAAACGTAATTACAGTATAAATAGTAAATAATTAATAAACTAATAACTTACTGTAGGACTATTGTACTTATTTTTACATTGCACACGGAGGTGAGATTTAACTGCAGATTTAAAAGAATGTTGATTATCTAGGTTTTTAATTTCATTAGGCAGAGCGTTCCAATTGTTAATGCCGTTAAAAAAGAAAGTATCAGATTCGAAGGATTTACAATTCGGGAGGTAGAAGTTTGAAGCACTAGCTCTGGTACTGTAAGAGTGTGTATCGCGTACTCTGTTGAATTTTTGTTTTAGGTAATTGGGACATTTACCACTTTATGCACTTTATGCACATGGTTAAGGCGTAGCTGCTTAACTCTACTATCTAAGTTAAGTAGTCCAGATTCAGAAAAGTCATCTGGAGTTAGGTGGTGCCTAGGTTTGTAGTCTTTAATAAATCGTACTACTTTATTCTGAGCTACTTGTAATTTACATTTAAGCTGTTTGGTTATGCCTTCATACCAAGAAGAGCACGTATAGTCCATGTGACACTGTATTAAAGAAGGGCAAAGTAACTTGCGGGAGTCGTTGTTCAAACTATTTTTATTTCTGTATATAGAAACCTAAGCCTACTGTTAACTTTCGAGAAAATATTTTTCACTATGCTTTCTCCTGATAAGCAGTTATCCAATGTGGCGCCTATTTGAATTTTGGTTTTCTGGAGTTAATAAAAAGACCAACACTAGAAGCAGCATGTTCTAATGAGCTGAGGAGCCGTTGGGCTCCCTCTAATGATTCTGAGAGTACTCCTAAGTCATCAGCAAAGTCTAGATCAGTTAGGTACTTGGCAGGATTTCCTCGACTTCTGGAGCCAGTAGGTGGAGTTATCATCACCCCATCATCATTATGATGATCTAAGGACATGCGTAGAACATAGTCAACCACAATAATGAACAAGAATGGTGCAAGTGTGTCTCCTTGGAGGACGCCCCATAACACTTCAAATGGTTCTGTGTCACCGTCAACAGTAGACACAAATGTTGTCGAACCATCGTATACTGATCTGATTGCTGCAATAATTTCATCAGGAATCCCATATAATGAAAGTATGCTGAACATACGTGAGCGAGAGACTGAATCAAAGGCCTTGAAGAAGTCAACAAAGATAACAGCCAGATGCCTCTCTTTCTTTTTTGATAATTCTTCAATTATCCTTCTAAGTGCCAAAATGGGCTCCATGGTCCCACGACCTTTACGGAACCCATTCTGATTTCCACGGAGCAGTCTCTCAATGGGATCCCTGATGCGATTTAATAGAATCCTATTGTATAGCTTTGCAGCAATCGAGATCAATGAGATTCCCCGAAAAGAACCATAGAGTGTTAGGTTGCCCTTCTTGGGAACTGGCACCAACTTATTTGTTTTCATTTCTTGTGGGACTCTTGTTGTACGGTACATGTCTACTATGATGGGATAGATGAGCTTTAAACACTCAGGTATTTTAAAGACCTCAGGGGGAACACCATCTACTCCACTGGCACGATTGGTCGTCTTAATGCTCTTTGCAGCAGCCTTCACTTCTGCAAAGGAGATATCACCAATGGGAATATCTGGGAGTACAGACTCAGACACCTTTACTTCTATAAAGTTATCAGGCAATACCCTGTCATTATTGAGGAGCTTTTCAAAGTGGGCTTTCCAACCATTGAGGCAATCGGCTGGTGATTCAGCCTTAACCTTGGTGGTTGGTTGGCTTTTCCGCCCAGTAAGCAGATTGATCGATTTCCATGCCTGGGATGATTGCCTGCTGTCGTCAGCATCATTGATGGCATCAACCTGTTGGTTTATTAGCTCCTGTAGATTAACAGAGTACTGCCTGTTCAGGGACCTAGATGCAGCCTTAACTGCATTCTTGGCCGCTGTAGTCTGTTTGAGTCGGGACTCTTTCTACGCCTTATGAAGGTCATTTCGGCACTTTTGAATTTTGTTGTCAGTCCAGGGGGCCCTTTCCCTGTTTCGAGGGTATACAGGAACTGTTTCTGCAGCTGCTAACTTAACTGCTTCTGTAAAGGCAGTATATCCCTCACAGTGATCTGCCGCCTCAGAGGCAAGAGCCTCAAACCTGTTGCTCAGCTGTAGTGTGAAGCTGGATCTCACACTTGGCTGTTGCAACAGAGAGGACCAGTCATGCCGCGGCAAGGCAGATTTCGTTGTTCTGCTAGCACGCAGACTAAGTCTTACCTTGGCCACAATAAGGCGGTGATCACTGGAGAAGGGTCGAAGTGTAAATGCATTACAGTCTTGTATAGAGCTCCTGTATTTCCTACGAAACAGAATATGGTCTATCTGGGACTTGTGACCACTGGGTCCACTATGAGTCCATAGCTTTCCAGTTCGCTTCTTGAACTGGGTTCCAGCCGAAAACAATCCATTTCCAGAGATAAAATCCTGAAGATGGACAGAATTTCGGTTAACACTATTGCTATAGACCCAGGGCGATGTAGGTGATTGATGCAGACTTGCAGTAAAGTCTCCCAGGAATGTTAAGAATGCATGCTGATCCACTCCATCAGTAGCTGCTTGTAGATTGTGGTAGAAATTTTCCACCTCCTCTACAGGGGCAACACTAGTTGGAGAGTAGCACACAATCAGAACCACCTTAGGAAACTTCTTAGCCAGTCTTCCAGAACATGAGAAGTGGCAACGGATGATGCGGTTAGAGATTTGGTCTATTTTGTCCAATGCTGCATGTGCAGTTGGATTCATCAATAGGCCAATTCCACCATTGCCACTATCATCTGCTGACGCGAGGGCGAGTCGCCAACCGCCCCCCATGTTCTTAATCAGAACCTCATCAGTCTGTCCAGTCTGCATTCGGTGTTCTTGAACACCCACTGCGCTAAGAGAAAGCTTATCTGCCAATGCAGTCAGCTCACCTTGTCGCATTGGGGACCCGAGTGTTAGGGTGTTTACTGAGGCTAGTCTAGTGACTTGCCTCAGATTCACCAATGGCTTTGTTGGTCGGGGTGGAACATGAGAGTAGCCTCCAACTCCAGAATCCCTCTCCCCATCACAATCTGGCCTCCCTGGTGACCCAGGGTTTGGGCCAGAAAGGTAAGATACAATACTTAAGATACTAACAGGTCTGTAATTACAGGGTTCTACTTTACTATTCTTTTTATACAGAGGAACAACCTTAGCTAATTTCAGTTCGTCTGGTACTACATTATCTACGATAGAGTAATTAATAATAAAAGTAATGTTCGCGGTATTTCAACTTTTCCTAACGCGAGTTGAATATTTTTTGGATTTATTTAAAATGAATATTCCGATATCACTACTGGGTGCGAGAACATGGGATTTGGGCACATTCAATGGACTGGGGGCGATTTATGGGCGAATATTGGGGCGACTTACGGGGTACGGGACTCATTTCATGTATTTAAGGGCCAGGGGTGGGAGGAAAAGTTAAGCAGTATTCAGGTTTGCCTGATTACTATTAGGCCTAGCCAACTTCCTGCTGCCTGTAGAGGTGGATCTGGTAACTCGCTAGGTCTAAAGGACAAGGACTGCCCTTAGCGGTCCCTGGCCAACAGCAGTTAATACGAGCCTGAAAAGGACATCGGAAAGTCTGCTGCTTGTGCCAGGGATTTGCGACGGGAACCGATGACAGACCCCTAGCCAAGCTGTACTGGTTCCTGACCGTTCCCTTCGGGGTTCGGGAATGGTGGGATGGACACGCGAACGGGTCGAACGACTAACGGAGGAAGGGTTCGACGAGGACTGCCTTCCTGGAGTGGGTTCCATGACCGGCGTAAGTACGAGCCTGAATAAGGACTCGGAAAACCACCAATCGTTTGGGCTCACGATGGGCTGACAGACCCCTTCCCTGGTTCCTGACCGATCCCTTCGGGGTTCGGGAAGGGTGGGATGGACACGCAATGGGGTCGAAAGACAAAGGACTGGACTCTACTGGCCTACCGACTGTTCAGAGCAGCTTCTCGGCTGCCGAAGCGACTACGAGCCTGAATAAGGACTCGGAAAGCCTAGGTGGTTGGGTCCCTGCGATGAACCGACGGACCCCTAGCCAAGCCGTACTGGTTCCTGATGACCAATCCCTTCGGGGTTCGGGAAGGGTGGTACGGACACGCAAACGGGTCCACCGACATGACAGACCCCTAGCCAAGCCGTACTGGTTCCTGATGACTGATACCTTCGGGGTTCGGGAAGACCGAGACTAGGACCGGGGTAAAATTGGGGAACATTAGTTAGGCTAAAATCTGAGCGAACAGTGGGTAATTAAATAATGTACTGTAGGGATTTATATTGTCGTGTTATATTATTGTGAATATTTGGTGTATATTGGTTTGGGGAAGCCCAACTTATTCTCAATCAAGGTTCAACTGTAGGGAAGTTACATTAAAGAGTATATCCAACCAATGCAGCTTTTCTCAACCGCAATCTTGCATTTAAGAACGTATTCCTTCTCCACTACCAATATCCGGTGACTGGCCGGGATTCCGTGGTCTGAAAAGTTCCGCCTCCAGCATTGGCGTTTTCCCCCATGGTGTCGGGAATAACGGCAACAAGTAATAGGCACTTTAAGTACTTCAGCACCATCCTTAAGAAAACGGGCAGGTATTAGGTCTAGACCGGTACTTTTTGAGGCTGATAGGCTAAGTAGATTTTGAAAAATGAAATCCTCAGAAACGGGTTTTAAAAATAACTTTTCTGAATTTTGTAACTTTTCTAAATAAAAATTATTTAGAGTTTCGGACCCTATACTATATTTATTACTTGATAACGGTAACTTCTTAACTAAGTTAGAGGCAACATTAGTAAAATAATTATTAAATAAATTACTAACTAGAGTATGATCATGTACCAGCTCACCGTTATCTTGCAGAACAATATTCGATTTAGATTTAAGGTTTCTATAACCTAAAGATTTTAGGGTAGACCATAGACTTTTAGGATTATCTTTATTCTCACTTATTTTGTTGTACAAATATTCAGATTTAGCTTTTTTTATTTCCCGTTGGACAAGGTTTCTATATTTGCAGTAATTATTATAATCAGCTAAAACACGGTATTTCCTAAATTTTTACAAATAGTTATCTCTTTCTCTGATATTACTAAGAATACCCGAGGTCATCCAGGGCTCAGTGCGTTGTTTAAGACTAATTTATTTAATTGGTGCTACAGTATTAAGTGCCTTTAGAAATATATCTTTAAAAACAGTGTACGCAAGGTTAATGTCAGCGGCCTTAAAACAGGGTTCCCAATCAGAATTAACTAACAAACTTAAAAAGCGTTCCTTGCTGTAATTTTTCATAGACCTAACCGTTGCTGTTTTATGATCCCCGAAAAAAGAATTTTGTGTCTTTCTTGTGCAAAAAACTATAAAATGATCGCTTAGACCTATAGGTAAAACCCCAGATTGAGAAATAATATCGGTATTATTACAAAGGATGTGATCTAGTAAAGTAGAAGTTTTACTGGTAATTCTGGTAGAATCTCGAATAATTTGTTTTAAACCAAACAAATTTAAAATACTTTGGTACTGTTTACAGATGGGGGATGCTTTGTGATGGTAACAGATATTAAAATCACCTAAGAAATATATTTCACAGTCTGACCTAAGATTATATAAAATTGTATTTTCAAAATTTTGCAAAAAATCTGATTGTTTAGGGGGCCGATATAAAGTACCGATTAAAATAGGTTTAGTTTTAGGAAGTAAAAGTTCCACCAGTAAAGCTTCGTCACAAGACTCTAAATCTTCCCTACGATTAAAAGCTAAATCACATCGAATGTAAGTACAGACACCACCACCGTGTCTGTCCATATCCTTACATAAAACTACGTAATTATCAATATAAATTTCTCCATCAGAAACGCTATCATCGAGCCAAGTTTCAGAGATTGTTAAAACTGCTGGGTTGGATTTATTGATTAAAATACGAATTTCGGAAAGTTTGGGAAGCAGAGATCGTGCATTTAAATCCAAAAAATGCAGACCTTTTTTTTAAACATTTAAAAGTTTCACTCTCAGCATCACTTGGAGTTTGCAGAGGCAATGTGAGGAATGAATCGTCGGTTTCTGATTCTAAAATAGTATCATGAAAGGGAAGTTCGGTAAAAATACAGCTATTGCGGATAAAACTTGGCTCAAGATTGTTTCTGGTGGAGAATAAATTACTGCTTTTCCTACGGTAACATTTTAAATGTACAAATGTGTCACAACTCTCGCATTGGACGATCTTACTCCGAGAGTTTGTTCTTCGTTGACAGACGGGACAGTTGATCTTCGGGGGCCGCGTCCTGGGTTGGTCTCAATATCCCCAACCAGAGACAGAAGACAGAGTTTGGCGATTAGGCCTCTAGTTCGTGGAGAGGAGACCCAAGATCTTCTTCCCCGGCGAGAGCAGTAGAGGCTAAATCCACTTGTCGACCACATCTCCGTCGATTCGGCGTGGCAATTCGAAACGGTAGCGACAGGGTGTTCGGCAAACCAGTCCAATACGGGTATTGGGTGGGTTGCAGGGTTACCCCGCGGATCGGATGGTTCTGCCACAACGAAACGGCCCAGAACGATGACAACTGTGGAGATTAAGAGCGGTGACATTTACACTTTATGCAGTGGTTGGCGTATGGAAATTCGGTGCAAAGGACCACAATTTTGAAATTTTGATAAAAATAATTAGATAAATTGAGGACCAGTTAATTAGTGGGTGTAAAACTTGGAATAGGAGTAGCGCCCACCCCAACCTTCGGGTAGCAGATAAGAGTAGCGCCCACCCCTACCCTCGGGTAGCAGATAGTAGCACCTACCCCTACCTTCGGGTAGCAGATAGGAGTAGCGCCCACCCCTACCTTTGGGTAGCAGTTAGGAGTAGCGCCCACCCCTACCTTCGGGTAGCAGATAGGAGTAGCGCCCACCCCTACCTTCGGGTAGCAGATAGGGGTAGCACCCACCCCTACCTTTTGGTAGCAGATAGGAGTAGCGCCCACCCCTACCTTCGGGTAGCAGATGGGAGTAGCGCCCACCCCTACCTTCGGGTAGCAAATAGGAGTAGCACCCACCCCTACCTTCGGTTAGCAGATAGGAGTAGCGCCCACTCCTAACTTCGGGTAGCAGATAGGAGTAGCGCCCACCCCTACCTTCGGGTAGCAGATAGGGGTAGCACCCACCCCTACCTTCGGGTAGCAGATAGGAGTAGCACCCCCACCCACCCCTACCTTCGGGTAGCAGATAGGAGTAGCGCCCACCCCTACCTTCGGGTAGCAGATAGGGGTAGCACCCACCCATACCTTCGGGTAGCAGATAGGAGTAGCACCCCCACCCACCCGTGCCCTACCTTTGGGTAACAGATAGGAGTAGCGCCCACCCCTATGTTCGCGCTTTCAGACCTTTAGCAGTTTAACCTGCCAAATTGGGATGTCTTCTAGATAATAGATCGTCTTTAGCCTATGACAAGTATTTGATACACTACATTAGCCGAAGCCAGTCTATGCGCGATCATTCACCCGCTGGATATACCCGGGAGACTGGATTCGGAAGCCTAACCGTATTGCGGGGTAGGCCTACTGTATTATTCGACTGATCGTAATATATATAATCTCTGACAAATATTATTCACTTTCGGGAAATATTAACAGTTCCTTTAGGACGTGGCGCTCTAAATATGTAAACAGAGTTATGACTTAAACTAGACACAACGGGATGGCTATAGATTCACGTATATGGCGCATTCTTTAGGAGATGCTTTGTTATCAGTCACAATCATACACAATACTGCACAATGCTGCACACTAATCTGCCGACCTTCACTAATTTTAGTCACATATAAAGAGAACAACAGACAATACATGTAGGGCCTATAAAATAGCATTAGATTCACTTCAAACCACTTAATGTAAGTCGCAATCGTTATATGTAACCGGTCTCTCTAACCTTTAGTATATCAAGAAGATTGGGGTGTCTGATTATTTATCAGTATTCCAAATATAATATTCCATCAACAAATATAATGAATAACCGACAGTAAATAGCAGTACAAAGATTAAGGTGTGAATGGTTATGAATGCAGTTATGATTGTAAACATGCGTTATGATAACAGATATACGTTCTATAATTAAGCCTACTAATGTTGGGCTAAAGACTGAAACACGGAGGTTCCAAAGCCGGTGTTGTAGGCTGTGGACAAAATCACATACTGACTCAACTCCACGAGTTTCTATATACAATCTCTAACACAGAGGCAAAAAACGCTCTGATTGGTCGACCGAACAAAGAAGGAACAGAGAACAAAGAACAAGCTCCACGTGTACAGCATCAGCTGTTAGCCGTCGTCATGGTAGCTACACTGTTTCAAGAGGATCTGGCGTATTGCGTCATAGAATTACTAATTATGTCCGTTAAAGTAGACATACAGAAGAAATGGCTTTTATGTCCTCTAAAACACCAGTACAGTGAGGACACGGCCTTTTATGCCTGTTAAACCAACTACAGAGTACTTTACGGGGAAAATAACTGGCTAATTCCGCAAAAGCCTTTACACCGCTCCCAGAAAATGGGATTTAAGTCTATAAAATATAACAAATCACAGTTTCTAAAATATAAAAATACTCTAAACAGTTAGTCTTTCTTACGAGGACGGCGTTTACGCAGTTTTTTGAGGCTAGCAAGAGTCCTTTTCTCTTTGGGGGGAGCCACTTTACTAGGAGGGCTATAAATCCTGGGTGAAGGGTGCAATATGATTGCATCAGAAGGTGTAGGATTATGGTCGGGGTATCCGCCGTTTCGATATGCTTCTCCTCGAGCTGATTTTCCTCCGCTCGTAGCTGGATACGTTCATCCAAAAACTCTCGCAGAGAATAGGGTCGTCCAAGTTCGATAACTTCTTAGAGATTCTGGATTTCCCGATCGAACTGAGATAAAGTTACTTTGTTTACCGCTTGGACTTGCTAGTGCAATTTACGTTTATCTGAACAAGCGTAAGTTCCTTTTCTGATCTTTGTAGAATAGCGTCTAACTCATTTGGTACAACGCTCTCCGCCACTTTGGTGACAGGTTATATCGTGTTAAGCCGGGACGATGGTAAGGGTTAAATGGCGATATTAAATGTCCGCGTCCCAATCCGGCTAGGTATGATGGGCTAATATCTAGGAAGCCCACAACCGGGGTGCCACCGTGTAACGTACAGTACGTCTTTCCAACCAGCTATGGCGATATATGGGGCAGGCCCTGACCGTTACTACCGTACATATAGCCAGCCTACACATACTGACATAATGCATACTACATAGTCCGATAGCAGTATTCAGTCAGTAACAACTGAAAGAGGGAATCGTCTGTAAGTACATATATATATTACATATAGTACATATATAATATATTTACCTTATCTTTACTTTATATCTACTTATATATACTTTATCTTTACTTATCTTTATCTTATCTGTGTAATAGTGTGCGATAACTTATATAATATATATTATATCTATAGTTTACCTAATGGAATAAAGACATATGTGACTACTAGCCCAACCAGTCTTTCTATTCCGATCTCCACCCTGGCAGCCTGGGACCGTGGATACGTCGCCCTACGGACTGACGGACGGAACAGTAAAAGACGTTTCCGAATATCGATAAAGGAACAGGACCGAACGGCACAGAACCCCTGACTCCTACAAAACGGTAAAGGGTAAACTTACTCCCGTACTCCGACTTCGAGATCGACTGATCGAGGTTTGTGCTAAGTAGTAAACTGCAAGGTAGGCCTACCGGTTCTCGTCGACATTTGCTACTGGTATCCGAACTCTGGAGCGCTGGACTGTAAACTGAGAACAGATGAAGAGAGGCGAGCCACATTCCGGCATTCGATAAACCCTTACCTACTAAAATTATTAGGCCTACCGGTATCCGCTTATTCAAGATATTTATTTATAAACCCTACTGGTCTCAGCTTATTTGAAAGTTTATTTTGGGTGTTCATATATATCCTAATACTGTAATAGCCTACCGTACCAGTCAGCTGGTATATGGCGTATGGTGCATTCATTTTAGAGGTTCCTTCCGGCTTTGTAGCGAACAGTGTCCGTTAATTTAGAGCTTATTTGGGAGATCTATATATAATAGTATACCAGTATCCGTTTATTTAAGAGTTTTAAAAGTACCATATATATTTAAATTTATTATTTATATACCGCACCCTACCAATTTTGTACCAACATCATTACAACCAAAATCATTAGGCCAAAATTTAAATGGCATATTCAGTACAGCCGGACAGACCCAAACGTTCTCGAGCTCCACCAACCATAACACTTTCAGAAGAATTTTACCACAAACAGAGTCTATTGGAAGACTTAATTGCGGTCGATCTCTCAACCCTAACTGACCTAGAATTAACTAATTGTAAAGTTTTGGAACTGAAATATACAAAAAGGGATTTTGATGAAACATATCTGAATTTTTCAGCTAGACTTCGAAAGGAGGGCGCAACAAGTGAGGCTACAGCCCTGTTTTCTAACTATCAGAGTACATTTAAGATTTATAGAGAACTTCTAAGAGTACTTTCAGTTCATAGGAAATCGCAGGGTGCAGATGACTCTATTTGTACCGTTTCTGTGCTTGCGCAATCACTATCCCATCTAGAAGAAAAGGATCACAATACACAAAAAATAGCTGAGAATCCGGGCCCCCTGGCTAGCCTAAGAGAGGAGTCAGCAACTGAAAGAGTTGTTACATTTCTCGAATCAACTGGTCCCATATCTGATGCCGATATGACCCAACCCTATATTAGTAGTTATTCACCAGTGCCAGTCGTTCCAACTGACAGCTACATGCGTCCACTACTAAACCCTGTTAGCCATTATGTACGTCCCATTAATATCACACCAGCTGGACCATATACAACTATTACCGGTAGCCGTAATATACCACCAATGTTTCCTTGTACTACCCCTATAGCAAATAATGTACCAGTCCAAAATGATCCAATGTACGGTGTACCCATCGGACATCCAATGGTCACAGCGGGGAGCATAAGTGCTCCTACCCATGACGCGTACAGTACCAGTAATGGGGTGAATTATAATGCTGTTTACCCAAACGGACCTACTATAACCCATATACCTACTAGTAACATTCCCACCACTTCTGTACCATACATCCATGCACAACCAAATCAACATATACCCTACTACTACTACTACTACTAGGATCGGCATGCTGCATTGCAGCTGCATTTTTAAGAATGCTGTGCCGGCTTGTCAACAAAATTGCACCGCCACAACTCCCTATCACCCATGACATTTGCTAGATCATCCGCATCTTTAAGGCCAGTGTCCTTTAAGATGCGTCTCAAGAAAGTCATGGGCTGTCCACCATGCTTATTTACTCCATGAGGCTGCCAAAGTACAAGATTATGCACTGGCTGGTCCTCACGGCGAAAGCAATGTCCTGCAAAGCGGAGGCGATTTTGTTCTAGTATCAAGCTTGGGGGAACCAATGAGACACCTCCAATGTTATATAGTGTCTGGTTGGAGATGTGTGCATTGTACTTGACACAATGTACCCGGCGTAGCATTCTTGTGAATGTGCCATCCAGAGATTTGGTGTCCTCAGCAGTTAGAGCCCAGCATGGACTCCCGTAGAGGAGTACTGGAACTACTGCTGCTCTAAATAATCGGACCTTAAGTTTCCGATTAATTCTAGGTGACTTCCAAATCCTGGAAAGCCTATTCAAGGCTGCCCATGCCTTTCCCTTACGTATTCGAAGGTCCTCACCTGACTTCCGGATCCATGATCCCAGGTAACAGAAGTCGTCCACATGCTCAAGCATACCATCCTTTGAGCTTATGCTCATCCGATCAGAGACTTGCTGAGGACATATACCCACACCCATAGCTGCCAGGAACGATCTTTCCAACCTTCTGAACCACAACCTTCCAACAACTGGACTGCCAATACACGATTCTGCCCATTATCTTATTAGAAAAGAACTTCTTGAAAAGTCATCTGATCCTTATAGGGGCGAGCCTCATAAGTTTTGGTCATGGGCTCTGTTACTTAATAATAAGCTGCAAGGCATATACTTGTCTCCCCTAGATAAAATACAGCTTCTCAAAGCTAATACAGCAGATAAACCCCTCGGTGTAATCGAGACCTATCTCACCGCATGCAGTGCTGACCCAGCACGTACATTTAACAGAATTTGGGAAGAACTGACAAAAAGGTTTGGCTCTGGTCCTGAGGTTGCTAGATGCTTGAACAACCTAATTAACTCATTCCCACCAATAAGAAGGCAGGACCCCCCAACTAGAGTTAGAGAACTGAGTGATCTCTGTCAAGTTATACAAATAAACTGTACTAACATACCCGAACTTCAAGATATGAACCTTTCTACTGGATTAAGTAAAATTCGTAACAAACTCCCATCATGGATCGATAATTGTGAAATATTATTTTCACTTTACCAACCTTTTTGGTTATACTGTAGGTTTTTAGCAGTATCTTATCTGAGTTTTGTGGTTCACATTCAGACTGCTTGTTACCTACCGGTTTTTGGTGTTTATATACCTGATACCTATTTTACTGTATTACAGTATTACCTATATTGCTCGGAGTTTCCTGACAAATATATACACACCATGATACATACAGATATCTGCATACGATTATGATTTTCATATCTTTATTCGTACCAGTATTCTACATTCTTCGAACCGGATCTGACAATCCTTTGGTTTTACATACATGCTGCTGTGCTGAGCAACTGCTGAACTCATACTATGTATTGCTCTGATGTCAGCCAGTAACAGACTGACGTTTGCATTTTCTTCTGTACCGGCACCGGGATTGGTGACCGGTATCGCGGTACGGTACTAAACCTAAACGCCGCCTTTCAGCCTTTACTTTATTGCAATTAAAACTGAACAATGCAGTCTGGTCCGGGTAAGGACAATCTAGATATTCCTGATCCTGACGGTAGCAATACCGGTACTGATAAAATCGATACTCTAAAACGACAGCGGTTTACTCAACGGGGGAAAGTGACAAAACTTATGGGAGATTTGGATGAATTTCTAACCCAAAATGAGTCAGATATTGATTGCGATGAGTTGGCCTACATTGTAGAATTGGGTGATCAGGATTATCAAATACTTAATAGAATTGAATCTGAACTGCTACATTTAGGCTTTCAGGATACTACTAAGTCTAATCATGCGCGAGACTTACATAAGAAATTATTTAAATGTAGGCGTATTCTGTCCCGTATAGACAACCCTGGTTTTCATGGGCGTGAAGATGACAGGGAGAGTACTGCTTCATCAAAAACCAATACCGGTACTGGTAGTTCAACCGGTACCAGTGGCCTGCCAAAGATAACCCTACCTGTTTTTAATGGTGAATACCTATCATGGCGCCCTTTTTGGGATCAGTTTTTAGCCTTAATCCATAATCGTGAAGGTTTATCTGATGTCCAAAAGTTCGTATACCTTCGTAGTAGCCTGGCAAAAGACGTTCTAGATTCACTTTCAGGCCTATCTGTGTCTTCTGTAAATTACCAGGCAGCTATTTCCAGTCTTCAACGCCGTTATGGAAATCCGAACCTGTTAATAGGTCTTTATGCTAGTAGGCTTTGTTCATTACCTACGGTCAGAGATAACGATTTATCAGGCTTTCGTAAAGTAATGGACACATTTGAGTCATCACTCAGAGAAATTCGTCAATTATCAATTGAAATTAAGGTTAGTACCGGTACCAGTAATAGGGCTAGTCTTAGTCCTGATTCTGGTGACATTCCTGCTACTAATGCGATCGGTACCGGTACCCCTGCACTTAGTGATACTTCTGGTGACTTAACTTCCCTACTCCTAGCCCCCCTTTTACTACAGAAATTGCCCTCTGAGGTAGTGTTGGTTTGGAATCGGACCCACCCGAATGAAAGGTTTAATTTAGATGCCTTGCTTGAATTTATTAGACTAGAATTGGAATTTCGAGAGTCTATGGCCTTTAATACAAAAAACTGTGGTTCTTTGGCTTCTACTCCCCAACATTCATTAAGTTATCCTAAACCGAAACTCTCTTCGACATCTGCCTTGCCACTATCTGATGCATTTCATAATAGGCAGTCACCATGTCCAGGGTGTAATTCTACTGATAAATTCCACAAGTTAAGAACCTGCTCTACTTTACTGGCAAAGGAACCTACTGACAGGTATCGGCTTATTAAAAGTGCTGGTTTGTGTTCTAATTGTCTGGGTCTTCACAATTCCAAGCAATGTCCATCCCAGTCAACTTGTCAGTTTTGCAATAAACGCCACAATAGCATTTTATGCTTTAAGAATGCTAATTCGGGTAAGGATAGTAATTCCCATTTGTCTACAGTACATGGGACAACTCCTAAAGCCTCTCAACGTCACATGGTGTCAGGAAGTCGGACAACTCAAATAAATTACCCACGACTACTTCAATCCAGTCAATATGGCCTCCACTTCAGCCAACTTCAAGTCCATCTGTTACTGCAACTTTACCGGTTGGTTCAAATGAGGTGGATGTTGACTCCGCTGTATTTTTAAAAATTGCCAAAGCTCATATTAAAACGCCATCTCTTTCACAAGTTCCTACTGACCTATCTTCAGGATCAGGATGCTGGATACATGCATATATAGATGATGGCTCGAAAAAATCATATATTCTTGGGAATTTGGCTAATGCATTAAATCTACCAGTTATAGAATCAAGAGTACTTTCAACTGGTGCCTTTGCTAATCAGATTACTACTGCACTTTCTCACCGTGTCCAGTTCCATGTCTATAGTCAGTACTTCCAAAATTATATATCTTTGACTGCTTGGACTGCTGAAGCTTTGTGTCCAACTATGCGACAAGAGCATATAACTTTATTTCCAATTTCTATGTCCCCATATAATAATTACTGGGCTGATGACTTTGATGGTGGCCAAAGGGACATTTCCCTTATAATTGGTGCAGATAATCTTTGGCAAGTTACTGCTGACCAGTACCGAGAAAGGGATTGTCCGGTAATTATCGATACCTTTTTTGGTCGTGTACTCAGTGGTCCGTTAAACCAGTCCTCTTTTAAATCCTCAGATAAATATCCAGATCCATCCCTATTGGCCATGGATGTGGAACCACCGGAACTCTCACAGCTATGGAACCTCGAGAGTATTGGAATTAATGACTCAGAACTCAAAGTTGCAGAATATCCTGAACCAATGATTTCTGAGGAGGACCCCCCACACTATAGTGTAACTTTACCCTTCTCTGGATATAAACGGCCTTTATGTAATTATCACAAGGTCAATCAACAACAGTCTCGTGCCTTTAATCGCCTTAGTGCTACTGAACGGTCTGTTTATGTTTGCAAAATGCGTAAGCTAATTGACGACGGTATTGTTGAGTTCTCTGAATTTCCAACTGATGAGGGTTATTATATGCCCCATCATTTGGTGTTTAGTTCTGGCAAACATCGTGTTGTTTTTAATGGATCCGCCCGTGATCTGAATGGTGTTAGTTTGAATGAATGCCTAGATACTGGGCCCAATTTATTGGCCTCTTTATTGGATGTTCTCCTCCGTTTTCGCCATTATCCTTATGTGACTGTGGCAGATATTGAGGCTGCTTTCCACCAAATTGAGGTTCAGGCAGAAGATCGTTGTTGGATAAGGTTTCTGTGGGATGGCAAAATTTATCAATTTAAACGTGTCCCATTTGGTTTGAAACCCAGTTCGTTTCTTTTGCATTCTACTGTACACCATCATGCTTCTCAGACATTCCCTCCGGCAGCGTTACCGGAGTTCTTACAGTCACTCTATTGCGATGACTATATTCATAGTAATGATAGCCTTGTTAAGTGTGAAAGTCTTCTTGAGAATGCAATTTCTTGTATGAAGTTAGCTGGTATGAATCTTAAACCAGTTAACAATCCTTCTAAGATATTAGGAGTAGCATGGGATACCAATTTGGACACCCTCTATATTGACACATCCATCATTCCAAAACCTTCAAAGTTTACTCGCCGTGAACTTCTTACTCATTTTGGGTGTATATTTGATCCTATGGGTATTGTCTCTCCATGGACTCTCCAGGCTAAGTTCTTGCTTCAATCAACATGGGTATCAGGAACAAATTGGGATCAACCGTTACCATTAGAAATCCAGACTCAATGGCTCAAGTGGCTTGAGAATGTTGGTTTGGTCATAGAAATTCCTCGATGTGTTTACTTGGGCCCTTTATCTGACCTCTACATCTTTTGCGATGCATCAAAGAATGCTTATGCCTTTGTTGCATACGTAGTTAATCCGGGTTGTATTGCGACATTCTACTTTTCCAAATCAAAGGTAAAACCCAAAACCTCTGGTATTTCTATTCCTCGAATGGAACTTCTTGCTGCATTCATTGGTTCCAAGTTTGCCAATCATGTTATTACATGCCTATTCCAACCGTCACATATACATATGTTTAGTGACTCAACTAGTGTTCTTGGGTGGATTCGAAAGGGTGCTCCTAAAAAGGAAACATTTATTTACAATCGAATTCAGAAGATTGTAACATATACCGACCCAATCAGTTGGCATTATGTGCCTGGTGCTCTCAATCCGGCTGATGTTCCTTCACGTGGGTGTTCATTGCAGCTCTTGGTTAATAATCCATTATTTTTTGAGGGTCCTCAATTTATTTCTGATCCAGATGTCCAATGGCCTGATGAGCCTTCTCCGCCTTCTCAACTTCTCACATTTGAACCTAGTTTGCTATTGGCGAATGTAGATGTATTAGATACCCAGAGATATTCATCATTAAATGATGCTATTCGGATTATGGCTTGGATGCAACGTTTTATTCATAATGTTCGATCTCACAGTTCCAAACAGCTTGGATCACTAACTGCACTTGAACTTTCTTCAGCTTTGTTGTTTCTTATTAAAGTAAATCAACAACATTATTATGAAAAAGATATTCGATTCTTAATGAATCATCCCGATAAATGTGTGCCTAGCACCTCACCACTGTGGCGTTTACATCCAACTATAAAGGATGGATTACTCCTAATGGTTCCGAGAAATGGAACTGCCCTCCTTCCAATTCTGCCACATAAAAGTTACCTAACACGCCTGATTGTTGATTATTACCATAGCGGTTTAATGCATCAAGGTTACGAATCAACATTAGCTCAAATCCGCCTCAGGTATTGGATTCCTAGTGGACGTTCATTTGTTCGTAAGGTTATACATAACTGTCCTAAATGCTCTCGTTATCGTTCATTGCCTTATACTGCCCCTGAATCAGCATTACAGCCATTTCGCTCAAAGGCTATGACTCTCTTTGTTGTTTGTGGTATTGATTTTTTTGGGCCTATATATTTAGTGGATGGATCTAAGTCTCAGGTTCTTCTTTTTACATGTGCTTCTACTCGGGCTATTCATTTGGAATTGGTAGCTGCTGGATCTGCCCATCTCACCAACCTTGCTATCAGGAAGTTCCTAGCCCAACGTGTTGCTCCATTTACTCATGTTGAGTTCCATTCAGATAATGCTCGGACATTTCTGAAACTGTCCACAATGAAGTTCCCCTCTCATAGGATTACATGGTATTTCATCCCTGCTCGTTCGCCACATTGGGGTGGATGGTGGGAACGCCTTATCAAGGTTGTAAAAACATGCCTTCGTATTTCCTTACATGGGAAGCGGCTTAGTTTTGCTGAAATGGAAACAGCAGTTTGTGAGTGTGCATCGGTTGTGAACCTACGACCACTTACATCGAACTCTACTGATCCTAATGATACTACTGCTTTATCTCCCAGTGACTTCTTATATGGATATCCTCCACCACAGGATAACTTTATTGATTATGCCGCAGTCACTTCCCCTGATCTTCGCCAAATGCTATATCTACGAGATAAAGTTGGTCGTGACATCTGGAAGGCGTGGAGGGAGAAGTATATGGCGGCTCTGGGCGTTTGGAATCGAGCATCGAATGTTTCACGACTGCCATGTGTTGGTGCCTTAGTATTGGTAAAACAATGCAGTCCTCGTGGGAAGTGGCCTTTGGCCAGAATTACAAAACTCTTTATTGGACGGGATGATATTCCTCGTGCGGCAGAGATTCTCCTCAATGGGAAGATAACTACCCGTGGTGTACACTTGCTATATCCGCTGGAAATGGACTCGATGACTCATGCCAATAATCATGATACCCCAAACCGTGGGGGCGTATCTGTTGGTAACCCAGCGACAATGGTGATTGACTCCCGTAACAATGGTGTATCAGTTGGTAATGTGGTCCATGGTGCTCCGAAACTTGGGACCAAGCTTGTCGTTAAAGACTATAACTCAGCTCCATGTTCACTTGAAGATGGAATAGTTACTAACACGGAGCCCGCCCCAGGTGTTGGGCTAACAGTACCTGTCGAGACTGCGCCTTATATTTCGAAATATGGCAGACAGGTTAAATGTCCTCCCAGATTTGGTCAGTAATATGAATTGCAATACGTGGTATAATAAAATTAAGTTTGTATCACTATATAACAAAGATTACTTAAATTTCGAAGTTAATATTATTTGTTGTATTAGTATTATTGTATTAGTAAGAGAGAAAGAATTGAGTATTGACTTGAAAATTAACTCCAGACTTATTCTGATTCATTGCTAAATATGATGTATTGATGTACTGATTATTCTGATTTTATATCTGGTTTTTGAGTTTTTTTTTTTTTTTAATTTTATTTGTTGATGGAAATTATTTTCTTCTTTTTTTCGTAGTATTATTAACTACGACGTGGGGGTTTGTGAAATATTATTTTCACTTTACCAACCTTTTTGGTTATACTGTAGGTTTTTAGCAGTATCTTATCTGAGTTTTGTGGTTCACATTCAGACTGCTTGTTACCTACCGGTTTTTGGTGTTTATATACCTGATACCTATTTTACTGTATTACAGTATTACCTATATTGCTCGGAGTTTCCTGACAAATATATACACACCATGATACATACAGATATCTGCATACGATTATGATTTTCATATCTTTATTCGTACCAGTATTCTACAATAATAAATGGATCGACAGAGGTGGAACCTTTGAACAGACTCGGAAAATACATCCACCATTCTCATTCTTCTGCGATTTTTTGAATAACATAGCCACAAATATATGCAATCCTCATTTCTCACCGAGCAATCCTATAGATCATGACAATACTCAAAGACAAAACGCAAACCAACCAGCCAGAAATGATTATTATCTTAGACAAAATGCTTTACAGCCAACTCGAAGTTATACAACTAACGATAGGAATATCGGTAGATATAGTTATAATGGAACAAACAATAACAATCCAAGGAATCTTACCAATACCAACAATCAGAGATCATATAATAATAACAATTTCCCAAGAACTTTTACCAGTGGCCAGCGAGGTTTTAATAGCAATAATAACCAGCGAACCCTAGTAACCAAAGATACAGAATCATGTAGAGACGGCACCATCTGTTCCTTTCACCATTTCCCAGGTCATTCAATTGTCGAATGTCATGACTTTGGTATCCTACCACTCAATGAGAAAAAGGATTTTATTCAAAAGAACATGCTCTGCTTCAAGTGCCTCGGGACACACTTAAAGAGCAACTGCACAGCTCATGTTAGTTGTGCGAAATGCAGCTCCTTTAAACATAGGACGGTAATGCATAACGATAACTTTGTGCCAAGTCCACAACCAACAACACAGACTACCATTCAAGGCAACAATGTAAGGCATCCAGCTACTACTTCTATAACAACTAATGTTAATGCGAATAAAACTAATTCACTCTGCACATCAGCATGTGCCGAAGGCTCAATAAGCTTTGGAAAGACCTTTCTTGTAGATATCAAAGCACCAAATAAATCTGAAAAAACACTGAGACTATATGCCATTCTTGATGAGCAATCGAATTCCTCCTATATAGACCCTAAAGTACTGGAATACTTTAATATTTCATCACCTGCTCATAGCTATACTGTCTCAACTCTCAGTAACTTCCAATATCACGTCGATGGAACAATTAAAGAAGGCCTTACAATCAAAGGAGTAGGTGAAACCAAAACATACCCCTTACCACCTCTTTACTCGAACGACTCTATCCCAAACGCAAAATCAGAGGTTGCAACCCCACAAATAGTCAAAGCAATTCCCTATCTGAAGGGGTTCATTAATAAATTTACACCCCTAGATGAAATTGCCATTCATTACTCACTACAAAAACGTATCGATCCCAATCACCAATTGTCCACCATACTCCCCTAGGTTGGGCCTTAGTTGGTGAAATCTGTCAAGAAGGTAATCAACAAGTCCAGAGTAATATATCCTTATTAACAAACGCTCACTCACACCTTTCTAGCAAACCGTTGTTTCTGCCTAACAATTGGGGCAGCTTCGCTGATCCACTTGCATCTATTGCAGAGGATATATTTATTCAACAACCCAATGACGAGCTACAGGGGACATCTGTTGATGACAGATTGTTTGAACAACGGATTGCTCCACACATGAAAGTCAATGAAAATGGTATGATACAATCCCCACTCCCATTCTATGATGATGAGCCAATCATGCCAGATAACAAAGATGCTGTATATATGAGAACCTACCATACACTTATGAAACTCAAATTAGACAAGAAGAAGCTTGACCAATGTTTGAAGTCAATGGGTAATTGGATCAGTACTGGTAAGTTTGAATTGGTTACACCCACTGAACTTCGTGGTACACCAGGAAAGGTCTGGTATATCCCACTGTTTGTTGTTACTCAACCTAAGAAAGATAAGTCGCGTGTTGTCTTTGATAGCTCTGCCAAGTATAAGGGCGTCAGTCTAAATGACAAGCTGATTCAGGGACCAGATGAAAACAATCAATTGAGAGATGTTATTGTACGGTTTAGAGAGGGAAAAGTTGGATTTATGGGAGATATTGAATCAATGTTCTATTGTTTCTTCGTTGAACCAATTCATAGAGACTTCCTAAATTTCTTCTGGTACCATGACAACGATCCTTCTAATCCACCCGTAGTTTATCGTAGTAAAGTTCACCTTTTCGGTAACAAGCCAAGTCCACCAATTGCCATTCGTGGTTTGAAATTTGCCGCAAAGAATTGTAATTCGTCCCCAAGCAATAATGTCTTAGACTACATTGAAGATAACTTTTACGTAGACGATGGTCTTGGTAGTGAAGACTCTCATAATGATGCTATATCTACTCTTAAAGGGGCCAGAAAAGCATTATCTCAGTTCAATATAAGACTCCACAAGATAGCCTCTAATGATTCACGAGTGTTAGATGCATTCCCAAAGTCTGAACTCTTGGTAGATCCCTCACAAATCCACCTCAAAGAATCAAGCCTTCAGAAAACCCTTGGAATTACCTGGGATACAATACTCGATCATTTTATTATTAACATCGAATTACCAGAGAGGCCATTTACCAGACGAGGAATAATATCAGTATCAAACTCAATCTTCGACCCTATTGGAGTTGCTAGTCCTGTTCTACTAGCTGGCCGTATCATTCAACGAAAGGTGATACCTATAAAATCCAAACTTACTCCAGAGCTGCAATCATGTGGCTGGGATACAGAACTCCCCATCTCCTATCGTCCTGAGTGGGATAATTGGAAAAAGTCACTTTCAACACTCGACAGCTTGTTAATTCCGCGTCCATTTTGTCCATACAACTTTGGCATTGTAGTTCGAAGAGAGATGCATGTCTTTGCCGATGCATCTGAATTTGGCATTGGTTTCGTGATCTATCTGAGGATGTTCAATAGTGAAGGTGATATTTCAGTATCATTTATGTCCGCAAACAGCAAAATTGCTCCACGCAATGCAACATCCGTCCCCAGACTAGAACTATGTGCTTCTGTTGAAGCAGTCCTTGCCCGTAAAGTAATCTTTAACGCCATGAAACATAAGCCTGACTCAACATACTTTTACAGCGATAGCTGTGTTGCACTTGGATATATCCGGAATACAACCTCCCGATTCCTTCGATATGTCGCTAGGAGAATTTACTTAATACTAAAGCACAGTGATCCAGAACAATGGTCATATGTACCAACCAGTAAGAATCCAGCCGATATCGCCTCTCGCCCAGCTGACCCTGCCACTCTCTGCTCTTCAAAGTGGCTACCTGGTCCAGAATTCCTGCATGAGAGCAATATGAAGTTTGAACAACCTGATCTCTCAAATATAGTATTGCCCGAACTGATCATTGATAAGGATACCAAGGACTTTATGACTCTTGTTACAACACGAACTCAACGAGATGAATTGTTCGCCAGCACATTTAATAGAATCGGCAAACTCAGTTCATTACGCAACATTTCACAGTATGTATTGACCTTCTGTAGGAACATGCTGAGCCGTATTCGCCCCACATCCATTGAAGCGTCAAGAAAGAATGCTCTAGAGCTAATTATTTTAGAGGCTCAGAAAACTAGTTTCCCAGAACTCTTTAGTTACCTTGGCTCAGGAAGGTCTTGTCCAGAGTCACACCCAGTCGCTGAACTCTCCCCAATACTAAACGCCACAGGTCTTATCCTTGTTGGTGGTCGACTGAAAAGATCCCAAATACCCTTTGACCGTAAACATCCCTACCTAATACCATCACAGCATCCCCTTACAACAATACTGCTTAAGAATTTTCATGAATCAGTGGTTCATCAGGGTAGACATCTAATACATTCTGCATTGAGGGAAGGTGGCTTTCACATTCTCAAAGGTCGACAACTAATTCGTAACTACATCAAGGAGTGTGTCATATGTCAAAAGCTGAGAGGTGTACCTTGTGGACAGAAGATGGCAGACCTACCTAATGATCGCTTAGAAGAAAGTCCCCCATTCACATACACTGGTCTCGATGTATTTGGACCATGGATAGTGAAAGATGGTCAAACAACTAGAAAGAACTGTGCCCAAAAGAAATTGTGGGCCCTGATACTAACATGTCTTGTCTGTCGAGGCATTCATATCGAACTACTTCAATCCTTAGATACGCCTACCTTCAAGAATGCTCTAAGACGATTCTTATCCATTCGCGGTTCTTGCACCAAAATTCGAAGTGATAGAGGAACCAACTTTATTGGTTCGATCAACCAGGAGAAGCATGATATCAACTTTGATGAAATAAAAAACTCCCTCGCCCATCAAGGAGTCGAGTGGGACCTAAATCCTCCACATGCCTCCCACTTTGGAGGTGTATGGGAGCGGAAAATCTGCTCAGTTCGTAGAGTCTTGAATGCAACACTCCTTCTAACCGGTCCTAGATCACTTACACGTGATGAACTCCATACAATACTACTTGAAGTGTCAGCTATAGTTAACTCAACTCCTCTTAGTGAGATATCAGCAGATCCTAACGACCCCCTACCAGTCAGTCCGGCAATGATAATTACCCTGAAGGATAATCCCCACCCTGCCCCTCTAGAGGAATTTTCTGAAGATGATTTATTATCTTATGGAAAGCGGCGTTGGCGCCGATGCCAATACCTGGCAGATCAGTTTTGGATCAGATGGAGATCCGAGTATATGCATAGTCTTCAGGTAAGAAGGAAGTGGAAATCAGAACGAACCTGCATCAAACAAGGTGATCTGGTTCTAATCCATAGCAAAACAGCGAAACGCAACAATTGGCCAATGGGAATGGTAGAATCTGTAAAGAAGAGCAATGATGACCTAGTCCGATCTGCAGTAGTGAAAGTTATGAAATCTCGAAACGATAAGACGATCAAGTGTCACCTCTATGAACGTCCGATATCCGAGCTTGTACTACTAAACCCAAAATAAAGTTATAACAAAAAAAAAAAAATATGCTATATATTATATGCTACATATTACTATTATCTTTAACTCTTGATTGTCGATTATATTCCCAAGCGAGCCGATAGTAAAAAACGGCCATACCTATCACGAACTTTTATCTCTTCTCTTAGTGATTAGAATGTTCCGCTAAATCATATTTTCATTGTCTATTGTGCTATTGAAGTTGATCTATATGTATATTTTTTTTACAATGACACTGGATTTTTACCGTATCTGACAATAAAAACGCATTTTTTTTTACCGTTAATCTTTTAATATATTTTTTCTACCGTTAAATCTTCAACTTTGAAGTGCCGATAGTATTATTCATGGCACATTTAGATCTCATCCTGGAATTTATATTCTACTGTAATATTGTGCGGTCTATTTGGTAGCATCTACTTATAGTATTAATTATTGTAGTATCGTGTATCTATATTAGGTACTTACCTATATTATTTGTAGACTTATATGTGCAATCGTACATTTATATTCGGCACTGGCCGAGCGGGGAGTGTAACGTACAGTACGTCTTTCCAACCAGCTATGGCGATATATGGGGCAGGCCCTGACCGTTACTACCGTACATATAGCCTACACATACTGACATAATGCATACTACATAGTCCGATAGCAGTATTCAGTCAGCAACAACTGAAAGAGGGAATCGTCTGTAAGTACATATATATAGTACATATAGTACATATATAATATATTTACCTTATCTTTACTTTATATCTACTTATATATACTTTATCTTTACTTATCTTTATCTTATCTGCGTAATAGTGTGCGATAACTTATATAATATATATTATATCTATAGTTTACCTAATGGAATAAAGACATATGTGACTACTAGCCCAACCAGTCTTTCTATTCCGATCTCCGCCCTGGCAGCCTGGGACCGTGGATACGTCGCCCTACGGACTGACGGACGGAACAACATTCATGTCCCCAAGTTTATTCCTACAGTAATTGTGCTTGTTATACATACCGTTATAGTTAAACTAACCCCGGTACTACATCAGGGCTGCTTGGCGTAGGTAAAGACTGACGACTTTGTGCTTCGGTCACTCCAGCAGATGCCGTGGTTCTTTTAACTGTTCAAGTATATTTAACTACTGATTATTTGTTATACCGGTACTTGTACCTAATTTAGGGTTTAGTGTACAGTGCTTTCCGAAGTAATTAGTGTAGGCAGTATATTTGTGTTGTAAAGTGGTTGATAGGCACATTCGTTAGCTCTATTAGCTTCTGGGTAGGAACAATCCGTGATACATAACGTAGTACCTATAGCGATACGGTTATAGGTCGTCAGGCGGTGGTATTTTCCTATCTGGACAGTACAATATATTTACTACTACTTATTATTTCAAATACCGTAGTACCCTGTCCGTTGTAATAACCAGAATTCTAACCCTTTGTTAGGCTGGTTTGTAGACTTCCTGTAAAATTACCCTAAAAATTCGTACGTCATATTTTGTTGTGTTTAATTAGAGAATTAATCTCACCCGTATCGTAAGTAATTTGTAGTATTAAGTAACTTAGGTAAATTAGAATTATCAGTTTTAGTGTCAAATAAATAGCACTTCACTGAGAGCGTTCAGCTTCTGTGTAGTGACTCCCCCAGAAATAATAACATTTATTTCAAATATTGACAAAAAACCCATTTAAACGGGTATATAAATATTATAAATCAAATCAAACGATTTATAAATAGTAGGCCTGTCATACAACAACTAGGTCTCACTATCAGTTGGACTACTGCTTAAATAACGGTAATAAAGTAAGTTAAAGTAGACTAAGTAACCTTAAAATATTCAGGAATTCAATTATTCTAAAAATAATTGACATACCGGTACTCACTATAGGCTTATTATATTTATCTTCTATAAATTTGAGCTGAAATCATACCGGTACTCTGTAATTAATTCTAGTTCATAATTATACTTATATACTATAAGTGTAAGCTGTATACCGGTATTCACGATAGGCCTATTATATATTTATATATATTTGTGCTAAAATTATATACCGGTACTCTGGGACAAATTTAGTCTGTAATAATACTTATATATATTATAAGCATACCGGTATTCTAATATATTGTATATATATCACGTTACACTGAGTAACGGTACCGGTAATAAATCGCTAGGCTTGCGGTTATACTGAATTACTAGACTTGCTTTAACTGAAACTATAGTAGTAGACATTCAACTGTATAACTAAACATGTCTGACACTCAGCAAAACCTGTCAGACAGTCTGATCGATACAACTATCTGTGATTCAGATAGGAGTGTGGAGCGAATAAGAAAGGAGTTCGGCTCACCTCCTACTGTAAAAAAGGTCATCCCTCCAGTAGTATCAGACCCTAGGCTAGTCCACCATAGGTCCATCATAGGCACTCGGGCACAGGTAAAACGGGACCAAGAGGCAGTTGTCCTATCGCAGCAACATCTTGGTCAAGAACCTACTTCCCAGAGACCCGATAGCTCCAGCAGTTCGGATACTGTAGAGTTGACTCCCGAACATGGAGTGCAGATGGCTGATACAGTCTACTCGGACCCCCTTCTTACTCTTCCTGCTGCAGTGCTAACTACTATACTCATTGCGGTGGAGGAACATCAAGCCGACTGGGCGAAGAATAAGCAAGCGACCCAAGATAATTACGCGGGATACGCCAGGGAAGAATTGATATCTATTGTTGAATCACAATGGAACTTTCCCGGACTCGGATTTCCGTTGGATCTGTCCGAGGCTACTTGGGAAGATATACACAGGATGGGAGTGGCTAAAGATACAATGGATCCAGCTGTTTGGAAGAGGTCGGCAGCAGGATATGTGCAGGGATTCTTCGGATCCTTGGAGCGATTGGAAGAACAACTGTTTCGACAACCTCACGGACCTCAAGAGCAGGAAGAACTGCTATATCAAATACGCGAAAGAACCCTACGCATTCGACTAATCCTCTCAGCCTTTGAGGAAACTTCCAAAAGAAGACAGGACACGTCGCTGCAGGTTGCTGTCAAAACTTGGCTACATCGGGTAGATCTTAAAGTACAGGAAACAGCCCCGTGGAAATCCCAGCTGGCTGAGAGATCAACCTATGAAGAACCAAATGATGTCACCCTTGCTCAAGCGAAAAGCGAAGAGGCCGCCGAGAAACCGCGAACTAGAGACGCTATCGACATTTATTTGTCCGACTATCAGCGATTCCTAGGAGACGAAGAGTTGAGGAGACGGCTGTCTGGACTTTCCCCTAATAGTGAAGGAACCAAGCTTGTGTTGGACTCAATCGACGCCGAAATGTTAGCTGCAAACCAAGCTGAATGTGATGAAAAACTCCGCCTCACTAGAGTCCGAGAAGAACAAATAAAGAAAAAAAGGATAGAGGAACAAAAAACGGCGGCTATGGCGGAGGCTATAGCAGATGCAGAAGCAGAAAGAAAGGTGGCAAAGGCAGTGGCAGAAGCAGAAAG